>MNPL01004820.1:0-24929 GCA_002081605.1 Tropilaelaps mercedesae
TATATATATATATATATATATATATATATATGATCAGATTACCGCGTGTGCAAGAGATCACAAATACTTCGTAAAAACGTCTTGAACATCGTGGGCCGCTTACTACAGCTCCAATGGTAGTGTTAGTTTTTACAGCTTCCGTGAACAACGCCTCTAATAACAGCAGTAATGTGCACCAAATATTTAGTATCCTGCAAGTATCCTGCATTTGTACTTAACCCGGTACAAAGTACTGGGCCCAGTAGTAGACTACAATGATTGCAGCCAGCAGTTGCAAAAGTAATTGGTCACGACTAATATTACGTCAGGTTAAACGATTGACCAATCATCACATGGAGAGAGCCAGCGCTTGCAAATCGCATAGGTGTTTAGGGATCCTTGGAGATATTGTCGAAATCGTATAGCAACGCCATCGTCCGCTTTTGTTTTTTGGAATGCGAGGTTTAATATAAAAAAAAAGAGGCAGCCCAATACTTCAATGGAGAGCGAAGTCCAAATAGTGAACTGTTGAAATCCCTGCAATTCCAGCAAGGCACATGCACAAAGTGAATTTCTAACAAACCGAAGGCGAATGCTTCTTTTGGAAAATGTGTTTGTTCGAACGTATAAAAATGCATCAAAATTATAGCATGACACCATGAAAACACTAGCATGACAAATACGTAAAATAAACTAAGGGCCATTAAACGAACGAGCAAACAAACGAACGAACAAACGAAAATCATATGTACGTCACTAGTGGCTGATTTTCCTCGTATAGATTGGCGTAAGCGTTCTGTATGAGGGCAGTTGCCCTCAGAGGATCTGAGGGTAGAAATATAGTAGTAGAGTGGTATTGGAGGTGGTGGTGATAGTGGTAATACTCAATGACCGCTCGGCCGTCTCGGTTAGGCTGGATCCCGGCGGGAGGCAAAAGAGGACGAGGCTAGACAGACACGACGAGGCGAGTCCTCCTCTATTAGATATATCCTCTTTCTCCTTCTTTTTTGCTTCCTCCCCCATCGTCGTCGTGCTATGCTTGTGCATCGCCTGTGGCTGTAACACAAGGCAAGTGCAGCATCACAACCAGACGAGCAATAAGGACCCGGCTGTTGTTGGCGTTGTTGTTCTAACGTCTGGTGTTATCCTACTCGTAACAAAGGCTCACTTGTCGTTTACCGTCTAGCCAATAGCCTCACATACCGTCCTCAAGCGGTAAACATTAACGTGAGCTAAAGGAATCTACCATCGTAGAGCCAGGTTCATGGTGGCCCTGCCCAATCCATGATGAAATAACAATCACAGGCGTGTGGTTCATTATATGTTCGAGTTGTGCCTGTGTGTGCCTTCAGTTGATGTCGCAGACGCTTCCGCCGAACGTTTAGCTGACTCCCTCCACAGATGTAAAGAAACCGCGTTGGGAAGATGACAATCGCGTGGGTAGCGCCCGTTCCTCTATAAAGTGAAAAATCCACCAAGATCTTGGGAGATTTATGGATTTTGTTTGTTCATAGAGCAACAACGAACACCCGCAGTCTAATGGCCGTAGCCGTCGTTGTTTGTCAGGGGCGGCAGATCTCTTCTTTTTGTTTTAAATTTTCTTAGAAGAAATCGTCTAAATGCGTGTATTTTTCTTTTGATTCATCTTCAGACGTGCTTTATGTCGTCGATGTACACGAAAGTCACCCAGTTATGCACAGATGAGTACTCACAACAACCTCATCGCTCTTAGAGCTCATCAAAATGCTCGCTTTAGCCCTACGAAATAAGCAATACAGCTCTGAAATCTGTCACATACGTTTTTACGATGACATTTATCAACAACAAGATGCGAGTCGTTCTTATATTATTATGATTAGCTATGACGGATAAATCGTCTACTTATGTATCATTATTAGGACGCTCTGTATGGTATCGTATAGTGTTTGGCAAGCTATCAAAATGTTGTTGGCCATTGGTCACTGCTAAAAACCGATAGCATTATTCTTGTCACCAAGTCAGAGCTTAGTGATAGCGATGATTTCGTCTAGATTGCCGGCCATGGCAACATAGCTATAAAGTGATACCGGCGGTGCTGTTGTAGCAGGTAAGCTCCGAGATAATTACAGTTTACAGGGGGAGGTCGTTCGGTGGCTTCGAGTAACACGGTAGCTTGTTGTTGCGCGCTTCACTGCCCGGACCTGGCGTTGCTGCTGGTGGAAATGGCGGAGGCAGCGCGACGGCTGCTCTAGCAACAACGTCTACCCCGGTGTGTGGGCCTGACTGTTTGTCTGTTGAGCGATTCAGTACGAGCAGATGAAGCTCAGATCATCTGAGAACGCTGTTGCCGTTGCTACCACGAAATCGGGCCGACGAACTAAGGGATATGTCTCAGAGAGCCAGTAGTGGCGCTTCACGGTAGCTTCGTGAAGTACTAGCGTTAAAAGGCCAGTACTTGTAGTAGCAGGAGTCGTCCAATCATCAGTGAAAGCTCGCCATCAGAGGCATGGCGACCCAATCCGTTGGCGACAGCATGTATACATGCTAAATGATACGTTTTTGGCTAGCTCGTCTAACTAAGGCTTCATCATCAAGCCATTGTTCAGGTTGCTTTGCTCCTCTCTATTGCTACACTGTCCATTGCTGTTAATGTGGCGCTTCTCAGCTTTCCTGGTCAGGTTGTCGCGAAATCTCTTTGCCCTTGAAACTTGTCCCAGAGGCAAATCAATTACGTTGTCTTAAAGCTCCCCGATGACCAAACGACCAGGACCAACCTTTCCATTCGAGTCGGCAGAAAAATATTTTTTCCCTCCATCCGTTCGTCTATGGTCAATATGAAGTCGATACTCGTTAGTGAGCGAAATGTATTGAGATTGGCATTATTAGCTCTGTCACTGCATTCGTTCTGACAAAATCACTGCGTAACAGCAGCAGTTTTCACCGGCAGGTAACATAGGCCTCTTGTCCCAGCCTTTTTGCTTCACAAACGAAAGGGCGAAACAGAAGAACTAGAGAGGTACGCCTGTACGCGCGCGCGCGCGCGCGCGCACACACACACACACACGCGCACACACACACACACACACACACAGTGCCGTCTTATTTCCCGATGCAGTCGAACCGCAACAACGACATTGGCGTCGATATGTGTAGAAGAATGTCCAGTCTTTACCCTCGCCCTTCCTCCTCCCCGCAAAGTGACACCAACTTTCGTAGCCTCTATCGCCGGCGGATCATGCTTCTACTATAGCCGCTTGACAGGTAAACGAAACACAATTAGAAATAAACAACATTGGCTAGTGATAATGATGATGAGACTCTCTCTTTCTGTTTCGCCGTTTCTCATTATAATGATAGTTAAAAAGAATTCATGGTTACCTATTTTAGTTGTTGCCGCTATCGCCACGTTAGCCGCTCGTCGTTACGGTCGTTGATGCTGCGATTTTTGAGATTGCTTTTGTCCGACGAAGCAGCAGCAGCAGCAGCAGAAACTTCGTCGTCGACGTTGAGACTTTGATGAAGGATGAGTAGCGCGGCGGGTGCGGCCGGAGCAGCAACACCAACAAATGCTGCTGTCACCGTAGCAGCAGCAGCAGCAGCAGCACTGAAGGGAAAGGAACGACAGCGATGACGAACAAGTCAAACGCCAACAGTGGAAATATAAGCAGAAACAGTAGCAGAAGATGATTGTACTCAGGGAGCGAAATGAAAAAATTACCGAAAGAGAAAGAGTGAGAGGCAGAGCGAGGGGGTAAGAAAGGGAAATTGCTTCTCCCGAGCATGAAGAAAAAAGGAAGCCGAAGAATTATTTGAGATTAAACGGGCCTTAGAGAAATGGACCTGCGTGAAACTAGCTTATGTTGTCTGTTCAGACAGACCTACGCAAACCGAGGCACAGACAGAGAAACTTATTGTTGCCCTTTAGGTTTCGCGTAAGGCGGCGCTAGTGCTACTGCTGCCACTGCTGCTGCTGCTGCTCTACCTACGAATTGAAGTTGTTTCTACCGGGGAGAAAGGTTCACGTCACTTAGGTGGTTGCTCATTTCTGTTTCTCCTGTGACCGCTGCTTTGAGTGATGATGCGGTGGTGGTGGTGGTGGTGGTGTTGATCAATATTCCGCTGCTGCAAAAGTGCTCTCGATGTCTGTCCGGTGGTAGAAGCTGTAGCGGACGCTACCCAGTCCAATGGCATCGCTGCCGGACGTTGCCGCTCAGCCATAGATGCCATACCGACGCCACTTCACTATCCATCCTCTTCTCTCCTCTTTCTTCATCGTACATTCTACACATGGCATCGCTCTGTAGAGTCTGTTGTTGTTGCTGTCGTTTTTGCTCCAGTTGCTGTCTCGCATACATGCATGGATAGGAATGGGCTTTGCATTGCTTGGCGTTCGTGCTTGCCTTCGGTTACTTTGCTGATGATTATGCCGATAATCAGTGTTGTTTATGGCTGTAACCGGCTGCGAGTATCCCGTCTAGGAATTTCACAGTTGGTTGTCACCAGCAACGATGACGCCAACGACGACGACTACCATCACAGCGGCGATGACGTTGATGATGATGATAATTTCCTATTCTCTACGGCTGTAATAGTACTCATTTATGTACAATCACAGCGGTCTCAGAAGAATGGTGGTCGCCTGTGCCACAATGTATGGACATATATCCCTTACTGACTCGTCTGTTCACGGGTCGTGTCACTATAATATTATGTTGCTCCTTTTTTTTTTATCGCTTTGACGTGATTTCGGCAGTCACGGCGATGTGCGCAAGTAACTCGCTTTCTTTTTACTCCGAAAAAACTTTAACCTCGTGTGAGTGGTCACGTAGCTGAAATTAGGTACCTTAATAATGCCGCAAACTGAGTTTATTATTTTTTTAACGTATAGGACAACAATATAAAATGAACAGAAAATTAAAACTCTTACAAAATACAGATGTAACAACAACTCATTCAGTTCTGGATTTTTCAGTAGAGTGCAAATGGGTAATTACTAAAAAATTACTGCTCCTCTTTGTGTCTCTATTGTGCCAGCTTAACGGAAACATCACTTTGTTGCCGTACAAAATAATAAAACGTACGCTTCTGACGAAGCAAACCCTATTTCTTACAGGTCTTTTCGTCGCTATTTGTAAACAGCAAGTCGTAACGCAAAAATATCTCTTCAGAAAAGTCACCAGGTTTCCATCCCGCGGTATGCGGTACTTCTCGTGGTGAACTTGACGTACCAAAATAACGCAACGATTACTTTTTTCCCGTAGTTTGTGTGTTATGAAAACACGTTTTCGACCCTAATAAAAGCGCAACACATATGCTGTCCACATTAAAATTTTGATATAAACTTTAATTTAATATTTGGCAAGATTTCGATTAGTAATATCTCAATCTGTTTTACAGTATAACAACAACGAGAGCTACATGATGGCTTGTCTTACGTCTACGTTACATCCCTTTCACATTTCGCATCTTCAATTTTTGCGTCATATAATAAAATGCCAATACATAAGCAACTAATTACCATTTACTATTACTTGTCTGGATCGGATTTATTGCCGCTGGTGTTCGAATAATAGCGGCAAAAAAGCAAAATTGGCTTTAACTGGATCTCTTCCGACGCAGACTCTAAACAGAAACACTACTCCACCCTCCACCTCCGGGCCCGTTGCGGTTCTGCGACCTATCCAATCTAAGAGAATACACGACTCTCGAAGAAAATAACATACGATAAAACCGTTTCAGCTAGTTCCATACGATTTTTGTATCTATTTTACCTTCGACTTTCTACTGAAATGATGGAGTCGGTTATGACGAACATTTTGACATCCATAGCGGGCGGATGACAATAAAAGCGGCCAGTTTCTCAATTACAACATTTGCATATCGATGCGGCCGAGACGCTAAAAAATAGTTGAAGTTATGTTACAGCGTGTACAATGATTTCGATGAACTTGTCCAGATAATGATCTATGGAAAATATCGCCATTAGCAATCCACACCAACATTTGTGCTTATTATTGCAATATATATATATATATATATATACATGAAACCGGTTGCTCCAAATGAAGATACATCATGGCCAAATGGCCAAAAAGGCGTCAAGTCTTTGCCGAAGCTGACTAGTAGAACGTTTCAGGGCGTAACAACGTTTAAGCACGGAATCGGTACTATATCAAGCAACTAAGTAATGCTTTCAGTGTGGATTCGTTCCCGTTAGAGCAGCTCTGATCCCTAGTAATATTTTCGCTCGTGGTATGCCGGTAAACATGTTTTTTCGCCGTTTTGTTGTGTAGAAAGCGGATCTTAAAGGTACGACACACAACCTTCTGCCCATTATAGGTGTGCATGATGGAAATAATGTTGTCTCCCGTAGTTGATTACCGTTATGTCGTTTGCAGACCTTGGACGATTCTCATACCGATAAAAGTCTAATTTACTTCAAACACAATAAAAATGCAGTGTGACAACGTTTTTACATATTCTTGAATTGCATTCCTGTGGGATAACATACGACAATAACACAAAAATGAGTTGCGATACCCACAAGAGGCTGGATAGTCACTTTCGAAGGGTTGGCTTTTCATATTTCGCATTTTAAGTTGAGTTATCCGAATAGGATGAACCCGAAATGCTAACTACTGACATAGCTAATTAATTTTGACGGATCACGCGTCGAGATTATCACCTTTATTCCATCGACTTAATCGTTATACTTTGGGGTCTGGGCAATTCATGTTTGAATTGCATTGCACGTCGATCTATTACGGTCGTCTTCGGTCTACCTTCACTGAACAAATTCAAGTTAAGGACAGTCAGTTCGAAATATGACTAAAATTTTTTGACTTCGGCGCATTTTGTCTACATAAAATAGTAATATCACGTGAATGTAGTACAAGATGGTTGCCAGCATATCGTATCAAGGTTATGTTGTTGGGGACAGCAACAACAAGACGCATTTTTCGTGGTTTTCGACGATGGATGAGTAGACTATTGCTGTCGTTTGTGGAAGGTCCCCGGGAAGAAGAATACCTGTCCAATTTATCAACGAGATGAGGGTGCTGATGGTGATGATGATGGTGGCGGCGACGATTCGATGTTGTTTCTGAATTTGGAACCGCGAACTACACGGACGCCTGTCCAGGCGTCGAATTCAACGACGGTAGCTGAAAAAGCCATGGTTGCTATTTGCGCTACAATAGGAATGCTACCTGGTCTTGTCCGAAGCTGTCACCTCCAAACATCATCAAGCCGGAGTCCTATCAACAGAAACACCAACAGCACCAGCACCAGCCTCCACAGTGGTAGTTAGTAGTAGTAGTAGTAGTAGTAGTAGAGCAGCTGTTTGGTGATCGTTCACCGGCCATCGCGATGACCTATCCAGTCGTCGTTGTAACAACAACAACAGGACAACTGAACGAACGCTCGTTCGTTAATGTTCCTCGCGAGCTAGCTGCATGTACGCACACACACACACACACACACACACACACACACAATTTACAGTCACAGAGGATGAGCAGGGGCAAGGGGGGAAGTGTGATGATCAAGTGAAAAGGTGGTCATTGGTTCACTCAAATGATTGTGCCGTTCCTTTCGATGATCTTTGACGGTGAATTGACGGAGGCCGATGATTGTTGTTGCTTTTGAGTACATATTCTATTGTTCGCAACATGCTCACTAAGCGAACCCTTCGCAAACCGTGGGTGCCCCAGGACGCGAAGCAGGTGCTTTAAAACTCACATTGACACGCACATGTATGCATATATACAGTAATCAGAAATAGCCTGCATAGTGTGCATTCTCAAAAAGTCTAATCTATCCAATTTGAGCACGGCCTGTATAGCCCGCATGGCCAGTCTATGTCATTTATTCTCATATTTAGTTCTAAGCAAGAGAAAAAGGCGAAAACGTAGATTTTTAGTGCGTATAGGACATAATCAGATCAGATGGTAGTTCCTGGTGGAGAAGTTCTACAGCCGCGCGGTACAATGTCTTCTTTCACAGTAGATCACGTAAGCCTTTAATCTTTGAAATCTGATATAAAGTATTAATAAAGTCTATGGCGCGTCTCATGAAACAAAAAATAGATCGATTTACTATTTGGTGTACGCTTGTATATAATCAGCCAGTTAAAACAATGGTCGAGTATCCACTTTACATATATGTAAGGGACACCGCTTCATTATAATTTCTTTGCACTGTTCCCCCCTTGGTGTTAATAATAAAGTTGAGTTTGAACTTAATTAGCAAATTAGTAACGATAAATGCTGTGTGAAGTTCTGTGAAGTGCAGTACACGACTGACAGCAATGTCGGTGTAAAGTAATGGTTTCGCATTTGTACCTTATTGTACATTAAAGTTCGGTACGTTGTCTGTAGAACAGAGATGCTTACCAATTTAAAAGAAACATGTTCTGCTCTGTGTCGCTATCTCGTAAGGCTCCCCTTTGATAAAGCCGCTCAAAAGACTCCGCTGCTTAAAAAAAACTCGTTGAAATTTTCGCCATTTCTAGCGTCAAAGAAAACCGACATATTCGTCTTAAAGCGTTTTGTGGATTTGACACAGTACTTCTTGGGTGTTCTCCATGTTTTGTTCGCGGTCACTTTGCAGTGAATCAACTTAAACTAACTCGCCAAGGTCCGCGCTTCACAATGGGTATATTGTTGACATTACATTCGATGTTGTTTTTGGAAAGCAAGGAACGGTGAGCACTGAGTCGTACAATATCTATAAATAAGTAGTCATTGCCGATGTATTTTTCCGACTGCCTGGCTGCGTCTTTCGTGACATCGTAGCTTCATGGGCATCACTTGACGATTTCATAGAAACTGCACCATCATCTCAAGTACAACGCTTGCCAGCGCTGCAATCTCGCGGTACTGCTGGTTCTCAGGAGCATCACCAAATAATTATAAATCACCTTCTTTGTTCGGATTCTGACGAGCCACCCGTGTTCTCAACGGGGACGCCATTCTACTGTTTCGATTTTTTCCTTCTGCCGTAGTTTGGTCACTTCGTAGCTTTAGGTTACTGCTGCGGTTGCTGCTATTCTTGATGTAGACTTTGCTGATGGTGGCGGTGATAATGCTGATGAATGTTAAGTTCCGCTCGTCAGGTCATTTTGCCACTGTTATTATTGTACATACAAAGCACAATATGGACCCGGGTTGGTTAGCTCTGTTCGGTGTGTTGTTGTCGGCTCAAATGAGAGGGTTCTGCATGAGATGGTGGTCAGGGGCTGCTCTCATATAAAAATCCATGAACGAAACATTGCTACTGTTGTATTCTACATGACATCTACCCTGACAATCGGTTCTTACGCGCGGCGGTATCAATAAGAAACATCACTAAAGAGGCAAGGCCGCTTTTCTATCTTTGTAGGATAAATGAAACCTATAGTGGCCAAATGTTTGTTTGCTGATCATTACTGTCATACACATTCCGTGCCCGTAACGCTTTGGTACTTTCAGCAAACTGCTGATACCCAGTGCACTCTGAACTCGTTACCTTTTTTACTACTATATAGTAAGTTATGATGCGTTAAACGTGCGATTTTCGTCAACTAAACTCAGTTCGCCCGACAGCACACCGATAAACTTCCGTACGAAAGGTAATTCATTAGTCATTATGCATATGGAATTATTTATGGAAACATTTTTGGAGGCAATATTTGCCTGCCTTTTCTTTTGCACAGCTGGCGAAAAATATTGTTATCTGGGATGTATAAAATTGCTTCGAAAAACTGATTAACAATTGACTACTAAACGATCGAATGTTTCGACCGCAAGTGTTTTTACGAATGTCTGAAAATTGATAAAGACGTACGTGTGGATTATGATTTTTATAAACCATCGTTAGCTGAAGTCGAATAGATGTATATATATATATATATATAAATATCCTTTTTGTTCTTTTGTACTGCTTCTTTTGTAGGCGTATGCACATATGCTCGGTTTAATGAATTGAGTGAGTGTGAATGACTGTGTGTCGACATTTCGAGATGAACTGCCAAATCAGCAGATACCAACGTAGCCGCCATTTTTACGTGCCATGTCCTTTCACTCTGAATGACAAACATACGAGACGTACTATTATCGGACTTCACAATTCTTCACAACGGAGATTCTAATTTCAATTTGAAGCTGCTGTATCACTGTTAGACCGTTTCGCCATTGACATTGGGAGGGGTCGCTTTGTTCCGATTGACGGCCTGCTAGTATACACCGTGCAACAGCTCTAGCTGTTGGGTTCTGTTTCGTCTTATTCTCTTAGTTTTGTATTAATTATTTTTCCTTGGTCATCTGGCTGATACATACAAAGCTACTCAACAACTACACGTGACGTACTTTATGGGAGCGTGTGCAACGCCAATCGTTAGCAACTCAATCGGTGAGCCAGCCAGCAAATGAATGAATAATTGGCTTTTCAAGATGGAAGCTCCAACTATGACGACGACGTAGTGGATCCTGTTGACCCTGTAGCACGGCACGATACGATGTCACCGTGCTTGGCTTATAGTTCCTTTCGCCGACGCGACGGGCATCCAAGAAGGAAGACGAAAGGCTGAGGATGAAGCTCAAGTATCACTCCATCGTTCAGTTGTTGTAGCTGCCGCTTCGTCAGTTTAGAGTCTCAATTGTTGTGTTACTGCGATTCGTGTGGTTTCATGGTCCATTTCAATGATTCGAGCTGGCACGCGCCCTCGCATCATCATCTGGTGTTTCGTTGAGATACTGCCGTTGCTGTAACTGCTATGGATGATTCGGTTCTTTGTGAGAGCTATGTTGCTTTTTTGTACCGTGTGTGTGCCATTGCTGACGCCATCATCATCATCAATAACACCATAGCCATCGCCATTGAGCTCAACCGTATATGATGGCCGCAGCAACAACATGACGAGCATCAACAGGGGTACAGTTGCGCTGCCTCTTGGGCGCTGCCGCCCAAAGACACCGCCGACGCAAGCGACTCCTCCCGCCGGTGGCAGCCGATGAAGACGGATCCGTAGCGTTGTTATACGTTCCATCCCGATCAGCGGCTGGCTCAGTCCAACGACAACGACAAAACCACAGTAACGCGAAAAGATGCAATCGCCACGCTTTAGCAATACCAAAGTCGTGAACGCACGAGTTCGAAAATTAGACAAGCTAGCAACAAACATCAGAATCAAATCAGGTGAAACGAGAAAATGGCAGATTAATTCTACCTTTCCGATGCCCACAGCATTAAAATTCAATTGGTAAACTGATGTCTGATATTGCCATTGATAAATATTTAATATCATGAAGTTCGTCAATCAATGGTCCGTGACGCATACAACTAACTACGCAAGGTACATGCATACATTGCTAATTAAAACACGGATTATTCGTATTTCAGCGTTCGTATTTGGATAAGAATGATTTCCTCGTGTTTGATCTATACAGTTTTTAAGGTCAAATCATTTCAAGGCTTACGTTTAGAAACGTGCGCTCGTCTCTCAAATGAGCGTGTACGGGAAAAAACGATATTCTGAAGAGAAAGGTATTACGTAAGCAATACCAGCGAGATGATTTGCACAAGAATTACAAACGTGAACAGACTTATGAGTATACTATTTCGTTGGCAATTGGAAATAGCCCGAAGATTCCTAAATGAGCACTCGCAGCCGGTTACAGCCATAAACAGCCGCGATCACCGGCAGGATCATCAACAAAGCACAACTCAAGCAAAAACGCCAAGCTATGCAAGGCCCATTTCTATGTATGTATGTAGATCCGTATACGTTTATGTTGTAGACGTGTTCGTCGTCGATAAGGTTTTCTTCTCAAGTATTCTGTCTTGCTTCTCATACGTACTGACATGGGGGTACCTATGAGGAGAACATCGGGACGACCCACTTCACGCTCTGCGCGCATATTTGTCCTTTACTAGTTCTAGCATTCATATCCATGACCATGTTGCTCGATCACGATAACCCCCCTTGTCCGCACCATACGGGTCAGTCACCAGAGAGTTCTGAGTGACAGAGTAACTCTGTCTGTCAACGACTGACTGGAGGGATTCATCAATCATATCTCAGAGCAGCTCGTGCGATAAAGCCCGGCAAGTTACATTCTTCACGAAAGCAAAACCCGGACCGCAAACTAGGCAGACAACGAATAAGCGACTGTTCAAACTGCAACGCGACTCATGAGCGTGTTCCATGAGTTACCACCGCTACTACTTGTCGACTCGAGGAATTTGTTAGATCTCTATCTGATAATAGATCATCAGGAACGGTAATAGCATCAACATTCAATGCTATGGCCGGCTAGGAGAGTAGTATTCGCCCAGACGATCATCTAACAACAACAATAAAAACAGTAGAACAACAACAACACATATTTGTGACTCAGGCCATTTTCTGTAGTTTGAGGTGGAACTATTTACTCTAAACAAAAGAAGAGCAACATGAAGCCGAGAAATTACAATCCATGGTGGTGTACCTGCCATTATTTTTGGTTTGGCGTTCACAGGGCGAACGACAATCTAAGCAGTGGAAATTTCATAACACTTGGTCGTAAAAAAGGAGCCACTTCCACTCACGAGAAAGCTCGACAGTTTCTTTCTTTGCATTACCGCATTCCCTCTCTTTCTATCACTCTCTCTATCTCTCTGTTTTCCCTCACATTCTTAGTGTTTCTCTATCTGCTTTTTATTTGAAAGTTAGTAGACAGACCAGCAAAGCTCTGATAGACAGCCAATAAAATTAGCCCTGCTGACTAAACAACAAAGGCGACTACAGTTTATACCGCCAAAGTGTCCTATCCTCGTTAACTCGTAAGCATGTGTTCCTCTTATTCGTTTTTAATAATCTTCCGTCGTGATTAAGCAACGCTGGCCACAGGTACTTTGCAAGCTGATAAATGCTTATGGGTCCTGTCAACGTCCTGGGTCCTGTCAACGTGGTGGCTGTTAGCATTGAATTATTGGAAGACTTAGCAGTGTTCAGTAGAGTCGAAGGGTAGATGGGGGATGTGATTGTGGGGGAAAAACAGCAGTGACCTGTTGCTTGCTATAATGATGTTATAGAGCTGTTATAAAATCGCTATCAGGTACCGGCAGAGCTACGATAGTTTCCACAAACTGGCCGACAGTTTTGTGCTCTACAGACGCGGCGGGCTGGCATCGGTTGCAATACAACTATACTTATATAATGCCACCTGTTGCAGTTCTAAAGAACCTAAAATAATCACAACCCGTATAGGTCAATGCACATAATTTTAGCACAAATTGAATGTATAAAATAACATATGGTTATTGATTGTCTTGTCAAGTCGCCTCGTGCTCGTAACGTCGCATCGAGCTTTTGCGATTGAAGAGGCATAGAGTATGCATATTTGCTATGCATCGTGATGATTATAGGAAGAGATACCTATTCGGATGTTGACATTGCTACAATAAAGGAAAAATAACGTCAATAACAGCAACCGTAGAGTGCTAATGGCTATCTTATTTTATAGTGGATTCATTCACAAGCTGTATGTAACAAATTACTTTTTAAACAAAAAGCGCACGCCTTATTGGGACGACAAGCACCGAATGCGACATGGAATCTTCTGCCATAGCTGTGGTCATGTTATGTTGGCTTAATAATGCCGCGAAAATGATAGAAATTATAATGCAGTCGTTTAAGCTTGGACAGAATTTACGGTAACTAAACATCATGTCTCTTGACAAAGAGACATGATGTTTGACTAGATACAATTGTTCCTTGTTTCTTGACGCTGAGTTTTGCGGTTAACATTGCATGGAGAGTCGCCATAAGGGTCTCTAGAAAACGCACATTTACACAAAAACACACAGTCCACGTAAAATCACAGAGACAGCAGAAGCGCTGAGGTCATCTAGGTGCGATAATGCGAAAATGCACAGATAACGTCTATTATCCAGTTACCCTGTGCCAGCTGCTGCTGACTGTTGGTTATTCGAGCCGCAAAAGCACCCATCAAGTATATATTAGGGCTTCTGTTAACAACTAGCAATAGCCATTCTGGCTGCATAATCATAGATATGCGTGTGCCGTATATCTTACCGCAGAAAGATACACATCAGTGTCGAAAAGCTATCGAAGGTTGGACTTCCTCTCACTGCGGCCGCGTGGCAAAGTGACTTTCTTAGACACTTGTCCGTATGCCAAATGTGTATGGGTGTTTATACGTCTGTTTCTGCTCTTAGCAACGGACGATAAATGACAGTGGTAGCTGGCGATTAGGGTAGGAAGCTGAATTCTCCTAACCCTTAATTCGAGAAATGCAAAGCACTCATCATTTTACCGTCATCGTTGGTTAGCAATTGCGGTCACTACGAGGCAATTGCGGTACCAACTCTGACACCATGTTACATCAACTCAGTGAACGCACTTACGCGAAGGGGAGGCGGCGTCGGCATCGTTGTTGGTGGCGTCACGTTGAAAAGCGTAGTAGTGGTTGCTGTAGTTGTATTAGCAGCGTAATATTATAGCTATTAGTAAGTCTTTGCGCAGCTTCATTTGGCTTGCCTCGGCCTGAGCTGATTTGGCTCGTGAATTGTTCTCCTCGACACGCAGATCGTGTCTAGAAATAATAGTATCATTACATTATAGCTTCCCCCTTCCGTTATAGACCCCATCCGTTCTGCCCATGGCTCATGGACCACCTTCCACCTTCTCTAGAAATGAGACGCTGCTATAATAGCAAAAACCGGCGATTTCTACGTCGAGCACGGGGGAAAGTCAACCACTGTGAAAATATAGGTTGATGCATTTCACACAACAGCCACGTACACACAGAATTTAGCTGTAAATTAAGCCGGTCTAGCAGCAAGTTACACTTGACTCAGTACATAAAACGACAAAACAGGTAAATGAACGATGCGAGTTCTTCCTTTTTTCCAACTTCCGTCACGGAGACAACTCGGCGTTTTCTTCAATTTACTTGGCTTTCGATTAGACATGCTCATCATCAGCCTGATGCCAATCCAACGATTGAGTTTAAAATCTAGGTCACTGCTAGCCTTTAACGTTTCTCGACTTCGTAAGATCAAAACTCCTTTAGCAAAGACGCTTTGCAGGAATCCCAAAAGCATACCAACAGTTACACTTCGCGGTTTTTCAGCGTATATAACACCTAAATTGGCTACCCTACTTCAGTTCTTAAAGAAGGCAGGAGTAGGTACAAGATCTTTTCTCATCCCTAATTACCCGAAAGGTAATGGAGTAGTGTTCGTTCGGTCTGCGTATGCTGGTATACGATAAATCTACAGGCATTTACGGCACAGTTTAGCTGTTTCATGGTAGAGAGACCTTCGACAAATGGCAAACACAGACATCAATTGCAATTAGTTAATAGGCGGGATTGACCCATTGTTGATGCCAGATTTAATCGTAATGAAGGCTTCATCATTTACGAGCTTAGTATAATAGCAATAAAACAGGAAAAAAAATGAAGACGACGGTTTTCAGCGATACCGTCGACGTAAAATGTTGGCTGATGGCCGGTCAGCCCCGGAAATTTTACTCAGCAGTTAGTCCAGCATAACGAGCTTCCTCTAATTTCATCCATATCTCCCTAAGCATTCTTTTGCAAATCGTTACTCTTTCAACAAATATAGTAATTGTTGTCTGCATTCAGTCAAAGTATCAAATAATAATAATAATAATAATAACAATTAATTATCTAAAGGATTCAAAAGTGTATAAAAGGGTAGGGCTTCAACGTAGGGGTTCCAACCAAGCGTAGTGGCCCAGTCAATCACACGTACAACGAAGCGTTCTTATTCAGTCAAACTATGAAGATAGCCGCCCTTAATATCAAAGTCGTGCTATTAAAAGCTTTTTATCCTCTTTTCTTTCTGTTATTAGTAGCGGGTTATTACTTTGTAGCAACCGCCATGTCAAGATCCAGTGTCTCTGCTATTATTACATACGTCACGTATTGATCTTTCGCGAATATCACAAATTTCCCGTTTCGTGTTACAATCATGGCGCAGTTCTTCGTTCCCCGAGCGTCGTTAGGCCGTGACTGAAGGCGAAAGTATTCAACAGCAGCAACAGAGACATTGCTAAGTCAAAATATTTCATGCGAAAACAAAAGTACCAAAGGGCGTGTAGATTTACCGAACTCAGTTGGGCATTTAAGTTCGTTCTCCTATATTCCTCCTAGCCACTGTTGCAACGTCGCCAATAACAACAATAACACAAGTAACAACAGCGCTATCAATAATAACATAGCTTTGTTGGCATAATAATAATAACAATAATAATACCAACCGATCCGAGTCCTTCGCGCGGTCAACGTGACGGCGGTATTTCGTCGTTCGATCTTCATCATCACCGGCAACATCTTCGCCGTTTTCATGGGTGTCCACTTGATCAACTTCGTTGCAATGGCCACAAGCACCAATACCAGCACCAATACCAGCGCCATCGTCAGCCTAGTAAAGTAGCCAACGGCATCGGCAGAACCAATAAAGCTGTCGTTGTCGTTGTTCATAGATATAGCGTGATATGTGTGCTCGTGTGCCCGTATGGGTTCTATCGGGCCTCGCTTTCTCTCACTCTTTCTGTCTCCATATCAGAGGGACTCTACAGCCGACAGCACTGCTAACATTGGCGATACCGGTGCGCCGTACGCCACGGCATAACACAAGAGCAGGCAATAGCACAAGCAACAGAATTTGCGTCAGCCGCTGTTGAGTTCCGCGCGCAGTGGACGCTGCGGTCTGATAGAGCACCACTGACAAACTGCCGCTACCACCGCGGCCATCAACACCATCCATTGCTACTACCTGAGATTTTATTTGGATTTTATTGAACTCTCACGATTGCAAAATCCGGGAGAAGCGACGGTGCGGCATCGGTGCGTCGACCACTGTAACAGCAGCAACACTAGCACACGGACAGGAGCAGCAACGATCTCAAAAGATATGAAGGAAACGATGAATCGTAGACGACGTCCTCATCGCCATTGCGGGGGAACGGCGAAGCAGAGGCAGAGAGACGCTCGAGAGCTAAAAACGTCTGAACGACGAAGAATCCTAGAGGATTATAGCCGAAGAAGTGACATGACGCGTTTTAAAACAATAAGTAATGTGTGTCGTCAAGAAAGTGATGACGTAACCGTCAAGTGTTACTCTCCCGAGTGGGCTATTTTCGTTTTGAAAAATGCCTTCACCGAATTCAGCTCGGCAAACAGAGGGTCAAAATAGCATAAGATACGAATGAAGATAAATAGAAATTATTTCTACGTTCACGTGCGGCTATCGTCATGAAGCCTAGATTGTAGACATAAGCTACTCGCTTCTTCCCTTTTGCGTCTGCCGTAAAAATATACTTGGGCGTGTCTAATTCATTTGGGTGGCAGCGAATGCATATTTAGCCAACCTTAAAGGAATTCTCCTTTACCCATACAAGGGGAGATTAATTAAACCAATCAGCGTAGAGCATATACAAATTATCAAGTATCATTCATATCGAGCAAATATCTGGAAGAACCACCTTCTCATCATCAACAACAACAGCAACGAAAACAAAAACATTCGAAGCATTACCATGATTGTCATCAGCATCATCATAGTCCGAATAAAACGCAGTTTGCACGATAAAGACCATCGTAATTTATTTACTTCAGTGACATCCGAATTTATAAGAGGTAGAGATGCTTTCGATGCCCTGCTTGATGTGTCGTAGCCGACAGATACCATCATCATCATGTAGTTTAACTTGTTGCTCGATGTAGTCTGATATGTGGATAACGATAGTAGCTAGACTGAACCGATTTGAACCAAGCTGGCTTAGATGTTGTGATGTTGCTGCAATTGGTACTATTTCCTTCCGTTGGGTTGGCTCTTATCATCTGCAATATTCCCCATTTGACTTTTTTTCTTTCGTTCATAAATTCAACAACAACAAAAAAACGACAACAGCAAGCCTACCAATGACAACAACAGCAACAGCAACAACAACTACTACTACAACAACAACAACAACAACAACAACAACAACAACAACATTGATAGATCAGCTGCGGTAACAGTAAATAGCCGGAGAAGCCGATATCTTATCATCTGCAATATTCCCCATTTGACTTTTTTCTTTCGTTCATAAACTCAACAACAACAACAATAACGGTCACGACAACAACAACAGCAACCAGGGAAACAGCGACAACAACAGCGGCAACAAGAACAACAACAACAACAACATCGACGGATCAGCTGCGGTAACAGTAAATAGCCGAAGAAGCTGATATCTCCGCTCTCGGTATCAATTTACTGGTTGTGGCACAAATACATTACACATTTTACATACAGTTCTTGGGATTTACATAAAGGAATTTACATAAGGTTCTTGGAACTACTACTCGAAGTAGCATACAACGTATGCTATGTAACTGTCGTTTACATACAAGAAACACAGGATTAGAGATAACAATCAAAGAATAGCAGTGCCTTTGTGTAGTAATACTATCTAAAGGTAGTAAGCAAGCGGATTGTACAGCTATGGACGTACACATAAGTCCACATCACATGAGACCATGAGTTTCACTACTATATATATATATATATATATATGTATAAGCAGTTAATACATTTTTGTAGATGTAAAAAAAGCAAAAAAAATTACAACGACGTCATGTATGCGAAAATTTTTTGGACAAACTGTAACGCAGTTATTTATATCTTTAGTTAGTGGGGAAAATGGAAATTGTGCTGAAAGCAGCACAAGCACATAGAGTACCTCTTGTTCGGTATTAACTCCGTCACTAATAGGCGATAATTGTCTGGGATCTCCTTGCGAAGGCAGGCATCCTTGGTAAAGCAGATGAATTTGCTCGTATAGATATATTACAAGCCATTTATTTGCCAGAATAATCATCAAAATTGTTACGTCACTTTGTACAAATCCATTGAAGAAGAGAGTGCGCAAATGTAAAACCGTATCAACGATACCAAATATCATCATCGTACTTCTGGTAATAGAAATGGTACAATAAGTAACCGTAGCGCCGTTTATATATACTATTCTGTTTTGGTGGTTCATGACATCCTGGCGCTTATCATTAAAATGACGACGATAATGATATATGGTAGTGCTGATTAAGGCGGTGATGATGATGATGATGATGATGATGGGGGCTTGTGAAGCCGACGGTGATAGACGCTATCGAGAGTCCGATTAAGCTCTGCATTGAGGCTGGTGAATATACAGGTGATTACTAATTAGGTGAGAGTGAGCGGCAAAAGAAAAGCGACTTGGAATACTTTTCTTTTGGCTGGATACGTCTATCTGCACCGCCTGAATGTGTTTCACGGCCCGTCAAGGCACCTTTTACTTCTCCCTTCATTCAATCTATCGATCTAAAAAAACATTTTGAGGACTGACCATCAGCCAACATTTAACGTTCACGGTATCGTTTTTTGCCTTACTTCGTGAGACGGGCCATGTAAATGTGTAACGGCGGGGTTCGAACCTGTGCACCTACGTGTCTCCTCCGGTCGTAAGGCACCGCAAATGCACCAAATCGCCGAGCTCGGCTCAATCTATCGATCTGTCGATGTCGATTAGAACTGCGCTAGCCGGCTCCAGTGACTAAGACAACTGTGAATCCGCATAGTGACGTGTAAATACTTCGCAGAGATGGAGCACAAAAAACGAGTCCAGAGTTGCAGTCAGACCGTTGTCATATCACGATCGCCACTGCTGCCACAACCCGAAGCACCAGCTCTAGATTCAGCATCGAGTGTCCAAACCAAACATCCGCAAAGAGCTGAACTCAGCTGGATTGTCCAAAGCAACTTCGGAGCTGCATCGAAGCTAGTCAAATTGTCCACCGGCTCTGCCGAATATGAAGCAGAAAGAACCCAACATGGACGCATGGTTTTCTACTGGAAATTTTCATGTTATCGCCGATATATCTCTCTCGTTCGTGGTGCTACCGCTGGCGTTAGTGCTGCTGGTGTTGGTGTTCGTCACATAATGTTGAGGGTCGGTGGCAATTTTGAAAGGAAGCCAGTTGCCGGGACGTTGGCCAGTTGTTACCGGCCAGCGGTCGAACTAGCCAACGAGGCCGGATTTGATCGAACACCAATTTGTCGATAAGTTTCATCGCTATTTTATATCATTTTTTTTGCATTCGCCACGACTGTGTGATGTCCTGGTTGCGTCTTCGCATTCGATGTCGCCCTGCATCGTTCATATCGCCACCGTCATCGTGAGCAACGGTAGCAGCACCACAAACGAAATCCGAGTCGTCGTCGTCGTCGTTGCCATTGCTGTTTTTGTTGTTGTTGCTGTTAGTTGTGGTTGTTTACTATCGTTGATTATTTCAACAGGTACCATCACACTATGGATAAAATAAAATATAACACGGTTCAACATTTGTAGTATGTCTGAACATAAAACGTAAACAGAAGATCGTACTGGGCTCATGATTAGGTTAGGTGATAAGATAGTTAATACTCATGAGTAAAGTCTTATTTGTATACACTATCGATCTGACAAACTATATTCATGACGAAATGTCATCACATGTCGTAGTTTCTTGCTACTAGGAAAACATACAGGATGCACCGTTTGCACATGATTTTATCTAAATGAAAGTCACGAAAAGAAAACTAGACCGGTCAGTAAAACGACAACCACAACAACAACAAATTGCGCCCGTACGAACGTCGGCGTAACGTTAAGAACCACTAACGCTTCAAAGCGTTTTTTCATGAATCACGAATAGATATGCCCAACACTCGAGTAAACGGGCTTCAAGTACGTTTCGTAGTGGATAGTACAGATGTTGGTGAATATCACAAGTTTAATTTAGTTTTAGTACAACATAACATAGACTATCGGCGTAATGGATTAGTTGCTTTTACAAAAAAAGTTTTTGGAGTATGCAAAATGAAGAATATTCTGCTTATAATGCCTCAATTTTTCTTAATTACCCTTTATAGAAGTCGAAACTCTATATTTTTATTGGTTATATAATTTACACCACATTTTTAGAAAACAGTTATCTTTGTGCCTGTGCATTTACAGATGCGGCATCGGTTGGGCTGCTATGAAGAGGTTGTCAGTATTAACAGTCGGCAAATTCGTTACTGTAATTGGGTACGATTTCTTCAAGTAGTTCCTGACATGAACGACGATGTTAACCTTTTGGCTAGCATCGTTCAGGGAGAAACTAGATTCGAGGTCCTCGTCGAAGTGACTGCCGGAGTAGAACTTGTGGCCTTTTTTGATAAACGGGATGGTACTCCACCTTCTTTGCCTATTTTAGCCCTTCAGCGAAGCGTCAGTTTTCTCCAGTACCGCAACGGCATGGGCAGTATTCTCGAAGGTAAGTCGTTTAGAACAAATAGCAAATCATAATGATGCAATTCTATAAATGTACAGATATGATAGTTTGAATTACAGATAAAGTGCCGCCGGGGATGGTATCTTGAAAATTTCCAGCAGCTTGATCTTAGCTAAGTTGACGTACAGACCTTTTTTTACAAAAAGATTACAGATGATGCTCTATAACATTGTTATCGTTCCAATTTTGTGTACTCATACGAAAAAATATCTATATATTGTCGACTTTCTCGACCTAACATCGAAGTATAGTAACATATTTAGGCAGCGAAGAAAATGTTTTGGAGTTAATTTATCTTATTTTTGTGATAACTTTGTTGAAAAACTGCACACGGTTGAAAGGGTTTTCACTTTTTAAACAGCATTCAGGTTGCTCATAATTGTTTACAATGATAGGGCAAATCATGCTTAATTATTTAGGAGCTAAATAATCTAATTGCTTCTTAGGTCGTAACTTATGCTTTTGAACTGATGTTCACAAAATTAAACTCTAGACGGCGGGGTCTCCCTTTAACTTACAGCTGGGTCTTGCGTGCACAAACTAAGCCAGATGCATAAATGTTTCACGCAACAACGGTTTAGAATTGAAATTTTCCAGACCTTTCCTTGTCTTCACCTCCCTCCACGTTGTCCTTTTATTTCTTCTATCTCTTCGACTACTAAAGTATGTGAGACGATCGCACGCGCCTGCTGCCGCTTTTAGGCAATTGAGACGACTTCACGCATCGCCGCTGCCCCGCTGCTGCTTCGGATGCATGCGCATCCAAGCATTAACGTTTTATACGAATCGAACAACTGTTAGTCATATAATAGTACTGTTGTTAACCCCAGAATGTTGCTCTATTGACTGTACATTTAAGGTTAGTGACAATCTGTGTGTGTGTGTGTGTTGTAATTGTATGCGACCATTTAGGTGGTCGAATAACTAACAAAAGGAATATGGTCGATGAAAAAGACGGAACAAATAAACAGGAAAAAAGCTAACAATGACATAGTAGTAACAGTGAAACAGATGAGTCTAGGTTTCGAGATTGTTGTTTGTAGCAGCGATATACCCTAGTTTTCGTAAAGTTGCGTGGTAGTTAATGCTTGATGTTGGCTCCTGGCATGCTTTTTTGAGCAGTAGTACGCTTACGTCATTGTGGTCATTCGAATCCTTGAAAGATAAGTGCAGAAATTAGGACATATGCTAGTAGACGAATAATAGCTTTGTCTGTGTAGTTTGTTATTACTGTAGACGTTGTTCCTTGGGTGTACTAAAGTTTGATTTGCGTACAGTCTTGCGTCTGACATCGACAGCAGCAGTAGCAGATTCATCTGTGTTTTATAGTTAGTTGCTTGTTGTCGGTTTGTTTTTGGACGTCGTGGTGCTGGTGGCGCTGATGGTGGTGGAAGATGCTGAAAGGCAAATTAGAGCCGAAAAGAGCTCAAAGGAGGGTGTATGAAGCTAGCTAATTTCGTGAGGTGATGGAATGATGCGCTTGGCGATTGTTTGAGTGACTGACTAGTAACTAGAGGTCTGGCGAGCTGTCACCACGGTGACATGATCCCATCCTCACCGGGCGACAGCCAGACAAACCTATAGATGGGTAGACAGATCTCCGTACACCCCGCTCAATGAGACTGACGCAAAAGACGGGTAGGAGTAACAGAGATGCCAACAACGACAGAACTCGAGAAGGCGGTGAAAAGAAATCGCGGCAATGAAGTACCAAATAGTACGAAATACGAACGATACACGATCATAGTCACCACCATGGTGGTGATTATGATGATGATAACGCTAGCATGCTATGCCTGTGGCTAGGGCGGCCGATGACGGGAGCATCTGCAACTGAAAATTACACACTTTGGACACGCTGGATCTTGTCGTTCTGCTACTGTCTTTGACGGTGCTGCTGCTGCTGATGCTGTTACTTCTGTCCCTCGAACTAAAGTAGCGGCCGGTTGTTTAGCGGTTGTTGCTTGTGGTGGTGGTGGTGGTGGTGGCAGAAGTATTGTTGTTGTTGTTTCTCGGTGCTCTTCAGTTTGAGCAGCTTAGGCTCCGACGACAACGACTGGGTATCGCCAGTTTAGTCGTTAGAGTGTGTTGAAGTGAGACAGACTAAAACCACCACACAGTTTCCTCACCACTGTCACTGTGGTCATAGATAAATATAATAATAGCAACTAGAAGACTCGGATCTGACTGATCCAGAAGCAGTAGCAACAAGTCGGGTTGATGCTTCCCATCCCACCCCTGTAGATATTTTACCTATGCAGCTACTTGTATGAGAAGGATCATGCACACGGTAAATGGCAGCTCGTATGCTGCGCTTATTTGCCACAGTAACTCAGCTCAACTGAGATTCCGTCTGATGTCGCTGTTGATGTTTCTGCAGTTTCTGCTATTGATGTGGGACTGATGGTGCGCCGGGGCCACCTTTAAGCGGTCGTAGAGGTTTCTGTATTCGTTGTCGTCTCGGTCATTTGTTCCTGAAAACAGTTTTTGCCCCTCTTCCCCAGCTATCCCCTTTATGTGTCGGTCTTCTTTGGGTTCTTGCGCACAGCTCTAATGTCTAATTACCTCACTGCGGTTGAAGACATCTGCGAATGCCTATATTATGACGGCTACTGTTAATGCTGCTGCTGTTGGTGCTACTTTTAGTAGCGACAACACCGTCGCCGTCGCCAGAACCACCACAACGACAGAAATGAGCAAACTCGGCTGTTTCTACGCACTGTTTTTCTGTGCTGCCTCTGAAATGATATTTGTTGCTGTTTCTGTTGGTTAAAAAAAACAGAGCGATTGGCGTGCGTACATGAAGGAATTGAGGCGAGAATATGACCGCAGCAGTGAACCGTCTCCTACTTGAATAACCAATGGTCGTTTTCGCTACCAATAATGTAACGATATAGGGATATGTAAAGACTTAATTAAGGAAGGACGAAAGTCGACTATGAGCATGTAACAGCTTAGTTACCCCGTTCCCTTAGTACAAGAGAAATCGACGAGGAATTTGCCGTCCCAGCTAGCGTACAAACTAAAATCCGTATAATTTTTTTCGAAATGAATTATGTACGCCATATGGTGGTCTCTAGTGGGCACACGAAGATCATGACATAGTGCATGATATTGTGTTGAAAGTGCAATAGAAATATAGCACACGGCAAAATGGATGAACAGTGATGATGATTGGTGCTTCTTTGCATTGTCATTTGAACTAACCATCCATCATCAAAATGGTAACTACAAGAGGAATCTTATTAGCTCGTCTTTTCGGACTTATTTTAATCAAGTCCGTGTGGCGGCCTCAGTAATGAATCTGCTTTTGCAGGTGTTGAGACTGTGCGACGTATAAACTGAATTTACTGTATAAACTGGGAAACTAGACGGACTAAATGTAGAAGCTGACATTGTCTTCTTGTTGTCACTTAGACTCAATGTTTTCTGGCAATTAAGTAAGTTAAGTTATTCAACGAAACTGGAGAAATCGACAAATATGCCTGATACTAGTTTTACTATCACTGACCATTTACTACACGAAACAACTATTCTTTCTCAATCTATCGTCAGTATCATAGCACTAAGGCGAAACCTATTGGTTATATATATATATATATATATATGTATATATAT
>MNPL01004822.1:0-17680 GCA_002081605.1 Tropilaelaps mercedesae
ATATATATATATATATATATATATATATATAATGTATTTCAATCATTACACATGTTTTTCTTTCCGGCATATTCTGCGAGCCTACCCGGGCTCTTAATGTTTCTTCTCATTTACTGTTATCTATTTTGTAATTGTAAAAAGCCGTCTTTTCCTTTATTCCTATTTTATACATCACCAGAGTCTTATTTGTAGTTTTCTGTTCTTTTCATCTACCGCACAATCCACCTGTCTAACCATGTCAGTGTTACCTCCACACTGTCGTGTTATACGTGCTTGTAACAAAAATAGAAAACATTTAGCTTTCCCCCACAGGTGCTCCAACCGTCATTCGGAGGCCAGGGTATAATTCAATAAATCAACAGTTTCACGTCATATCCACCCTGACGCAGATTCACATTTCCTTTGTGGTCTAATTTTTCATATTAGTAACTCTCTAACGTGTTGTACCCACCAGAGCCTTCAACATTTGCACAACTTGCATCTGTCTATGCCCCCGAATGTTTTGACGGCACTGCATATGACTTACGTTAGCCTTTTACACCTTCCTTGCGTTCCTGCGACGTTCCTTAGTCTTGCGTTCTTTCGACGACCTTTCCCAGATGACAAGCTGATAGATTTAAAACAGCAGCGACGGTGGTCGAAATGATCAGAATCGGTTATACCGATGTGGCCTTGCGACTGTCGGGCGGCTAAAAAACCAACTCGGCCTTCGTTGTCGTCGAGGATCGAGACGATTCGATATAGAGACCGAAACGGCGTCGAATATGAGTTAAACCTGATATGAGCATCGTTCAAATCTGACGGCCGGTTACGACCACTGGTCCTAATAATTAATCCAGCAAGGTCATGTTTACATCTTAATCATTGCGGTGTATCTGCCTGGCTTTTTCCTACTATATAATTGCTTTGTACAGTGAAAAAACGGACCTCTAGCAATTATTTTGGCGATTTTGCAAGGAAGCCGAACCGCATGCGAATGTATGCCAGAGCTCCAGCAAAAACTTTAGCGCAGCGCCTTCAGATAAGTCGCCGGCCCGAAGTGTCGCTTCAATTGGCTCCTTCTCTAGCTATTAAACGGCTTTTTCAACGACACACCTGTTATTAATATACTATATAATATTCATTACTAACATACGTGCACGCGTAACAACAGCCATAACTTAAAGACGTCGGCTACATCTTCGCGTTTAGCCTCTTCGGATACATCCCCTCGACTCGCCTCACGCTGTTGTTAAGTCAATTTATATATATTTATATATATATATGTATACATATATTACTCATATGGCGACGTGCTGTTGGGATCACCCGTTGTCGTTTGTTGCACGTTATGCTCGCCCTGCCGCGGTGTCCCACAAAGGACATAAACAACACCGTTTCCGCAGCACGACATCTTCACCCCACTCACACACCTGTACTGTCCCCGTGCCACACCTGGAGAGGCCTACAGTACACACATGATATTCGTGCACACAGATGGAGTTGCAATTTTTACTTTAAAATTTGAAATTTTTCAAATGAAACTGGAAAGCGACACCTATTTCAGATTAGACTGAACACGTCTGTTCACTGAAATTGGTCTCTTTTGATGCAACTCATGTCCAACTTGATTTTTAAGAAAAACGTATATAATTTATACAGAAATATGGCCGCCAACTGGCCAGAACACCGACTTCCTTACTTCCTTTTACAGGAGAGCGGTACGCACATCACAGAATCGTAACAATTGATACGCGTAAATTAGGTTGTCCTACATCAGGGGTATTACATGAGGGCCCGGTCCACCCCTATGTCCATTTCAGCGGCTACAACTTATGCCACAAAATATACGTATACTTGATGCGTATACTAGGCCACTCGCAAAACAATATACAGCCAGCTACATCTATTGCTGCCTGCAGCACGAATATCAGTATATCTGTGCCCTTCGCATTGCACACCCACATGATGCGTATTGTCTTTCTTCAGACATGTTGATTTTGAGCATTTATCGAGACGTTAGCATCAAGCCATATCTAGACCACCTGTTCTACCACGCAGCGACAATGATGGCAAACTCATATCGTCGGACAGTGGTTCCAAAGAGTAGTGGCTTTTCGATGTCCTGCCACTCGACGGGATCCCGTCGGAGATGTGGAAAGGAAGACGTAGCGTTTCTCACAACATCACCTTGCAATCTCTAGATTGATGAGCCTCTAGATGAGCCTTGTTCTTTGTCTTCCGCCAGCCTTTAGTGTCAAGTGAGATATGTTCGGGCTAACAGAAGAGCAATATGGATAGGGTTACTCGCAATGAGTGCACGAGTGGACCCATCTAACTCGGCTATGTGGACGTAGACGATTCCATCGTAAACAACATATACATCTTAGGACTAGCGACCAACCACAACGCAGATAATGCGTGAAGACGCGCAGGGTCGTGTGACGAATGGCGTATGACCCCGTCTAGCATGACTCAGTTAGATATTGAGGGTGGCCTTGGCGAATATTCGTCGATGGAGCACCTGTCCTTATTCAATCCACAAACCCTTGTACGACCTAGACGAGGTAGGCACGTTGAAGCTGATTAGGTGAGTCACGACCAGACGAACCTGTACAGCTATGAACAAATGTCATTCAATCCCGCCAGTTAGAGCGTTCAGATGTTGGAATTACTATAGACACTGTCATCTACATGATGGTAAAGGTCGCCTCAAGACGCCCCAGAAGTCGCTGGGCTATAGGCCACCCCGTTTGCGTAGATGCTCAAACAGACTCTGCAAGTAAAGGCAGATATGCAACAACAGAATAGGGGTTAAAGAAGAAAAAAAGTTTTTTATTAAATTAGCTAAATTTTTATGGAAAAGCATTTTTGAAAAATATTGCACTTCTGTTAGCTTACCTGCGCTAGGACCATACGTGGGACGGCCAATTCGAGAGTAGCGACCTTCCAATCGGATCATTAGTGGCCGTACGGTCGAGTTAATGATATCTCAGATATGGGACATACAATTTTTCGAAGCTTAAAATAAGGGGCGTTCAACGCTTATCATTTTCGATGGTACCGGACTTGTACAACACAGGCGTTAATATAGACTACATTCACTTACTCTAAAATACGCTCGGAAGATCTTGATGTCCTGCTGCATATGATTTCCAAAGTTCTGAATCTGCGCAGCATCCAAGGTTAACTTGAGAAGCAAATCGTTGCTAAGGAAGAGCAACAGTTCTTCACCCTGAAATACAACCAAATATATTCCAAAATTGAGTTATACATATCACGTATGAAGCGAACTTGTACTAGCAACAAAAAAGATACTCGTAGACTCGTGAAATATGGCGCGCTTCTCTAAATTGATAACACATAAAGGAGCTCACAATTTACCAAGCAGAATACTTTAGATATGGCATTTGTTACTTACCCGGCATTTGAAAATGCTTTGTATACAGTGGGCGCTCTCGCTAAGAACGAGCGCAGTCTGTGCGTCTGTTAGGTCGAACGATTCCTTCAGCGGCGCCTGAAAGCACGCCGGAAGTATGGCGTCGAACATGAACCGTACGAAAGCGACATTCTCAGAACCTTTACCCCATGATTCCACCATTTTGCGTAGGATCGAGAAGCACGTCTTCTGTGCGACCGGATCAGGGAAATCCACCGCGCCTTGAATAATCGTGTTGAAAACCTGCTCGAGCTGCAGAGTCTCTTGTGGCGATATCACTGCCGTCAGGATGTCGGCTAAAACCATCGCCTGGATTAATCCGAAGTAGGCTCTTTGTAGCGTCTGACGGTCCTTGAGGGACACCTGATCGCCCGGCTCAATCGCTACTTCGAGACACTTGAAGATCAGCTGCACCGTCGGCAGGAACAGGTCCCGCATGAGCGGTACGCTACCCTGCATTGGCGGAAGATTGTCTCGTTTAAACTTGACCAGGAGTTGGCAGATTAGTGGGATCGTCTCTTGCAGGGGACGGGTTCGCTCCAGTAGGTTTAGGCAGGGCTGAGGTATAGGCCGGTGTGCATTCTGTACGCCCAGCATGGCCCCTAGCGTTCGCGACATAAATGGCACCAGCTCCGTGCTATGTAAGCATACGACCATCCTATGTAAAAATTGTCGGAGTGCGGTATGAACAGAGGCGACGGCTGCATCATCTGCCGGATCGGCCATCACGAGCACCTCCCCGAACACGGATATCGCTTTGGTGTAGATGTCGACACAGGCACAAGCCCGCATCGTCTGAATGCTGGTGAATGCCTTGCTCGTCCGCGACGTCAGAGCGATGGCGTGACACATATGACTGGCCATTTGTCGGCGTAAAGGTGACTGGGGCGGTTGCAGTGCCATCTGGCTTCGGTACATTTCGAAACTCTGCATGAGCGGCGATAGGATCTGACGCAACAGCTGCTCCTTCTTGGCGGTGGGGAACCGACCCGTAATGATGAGTACAGCCGTCGCCTCGTACAAGTAGAGCTGGTCGTCGGCCGATAGTTTGTTCGGGTCCATTGCCTGGTTGAACTCCGGCAGGCGGAGAAACTCTTGCAAATTCAGCAGTATCTGCTCGACGTAGCCCTCCAGCTTGCTCTTGTTCGACTTGATCATCTTCGAGAAAAGGTAACTGCAGCGGGACCGTACGTTGGCGTTGGTCGCGCGCAGGCCCCGATAGTCGAGGAAGGCCCCGACCACCGGAGGGAGCATCTCTGCGGTGAACAACCTTTCGAAACGGGCGCAGGTTTCGAAAAATTGCAGACGGACTGCAGCATGTGGGTGGGATGATACCTCGCTGGAAACAAGGTTGACTATCATCAGAGCGATGACATCGTTGCTCTGCTGAGGGACTGCCTCGCCGAGCAGGTAGAGAAAGGCGATCGCAACCTCGACGTCCTGGAACGGTAGAGTCTTCCACGAGGCCAGCGTTGTCCGCAGCAGCTCCTGTACGACGCTAAGCACTAGCTCCTTGTCGAGCTGGGCGATGTTGTCGAACAGCACCTTCAGGGTGCGGCGAAACTCGATGAAGTCAGCCTCGTCCTCGCCAGCCGACTGGAAATCGTAGTCCGGCTCGAACTTATACTTGGTTACCGTCACGAACAGGATCCGCCGTATAATGTCACGCTGGACCGCGCCATATGGCCGCTGCTTAATGAATTGCAGGTACTCACGGATGCCTTCGCTCAAGGCGCCCGACACGTCGTCATCCGGATGCGCAAACAACTTCGCCACGACTGGAAAGAGGCGCTGTTCAATGAGGTCGCAGCCCGACTGCATGATCGCCAACTGCTCAGAATCCATATCGCTGTTTCGCCTTGGGCTCACTCTGAAAGTTACGGGAAAAACAGACCCCGCATTGGACAGGTTCTCGAATGGTAAGTACTAAAAAAGGAACCTTTTTTGGTTCGCTCTATTCACAGATAAACGAACGTCACTTTATGACGAAGCACAAAGTTATCAACGAGGCACTGGTTTGTTATTATCTTAACAAAAAAGCTATTTTTGTACGAGTTTTTATTTTGTTATCAAATCTAGTTCACTTCATTTCTAGAAAGTCTTCAACCGGACTTTCGGATCCTCGGACCACTGACCTTTGACAGGATACGAGGGTGTGCGTCATCATGAAGTTGAGCATTTTTGAGAGTTTGATGACAAAGTCGATTTCTTCATCGGATGTAGCAGGAGAGACGGCATCGAGTGTCGGCTGTAGCGCGACCAGAAGACTGTGGATCAGCTGGATCTTGGCCGCCGGGTCCATGCCCTTGTGGACTACTTCCGTGAAGCACTCAACTGCCGCCTCACGAATCTCGCTTTCACGACTCAGTAGGCTCAGAAGTAGGGGCATCATCCTGTCGTTGAACACAAGGCCGAGGTCAATCCATGATACGTACATCGCCAAGGTCTGCAGACACTGAGCATATACCGATGGCTCACAACCTGGCGTCACCTGAAACGACGATTTCGTTTCGAATAGAAAGAGCTCTAGTAGTACTCAAAAACGGACAATAATTCATCGTGAGTAAAAAAATAATAGCCTTGCCAGAGGACCTTACGCGCTCCTAACAAGGAGCGATCTAAACACGATCCTATCCCAAAGCAAGACATATCTTTCGCCTGAATTTTTTCCTCAGCTCTTCACTGACAAAAGGGCAAGTAGACGTGACTCTAGTCAGAACAAACATATTTCTATTTGCTTTTCATGTGTATTCTTGCATTCCAAGCACAACCTACCAAAATGTTGTACCACGTATCGACGATCTGCGGTATGCACGTCTCCCGCATCGAATCCTTGATTAGAGTCCCCCTAGCAGCCTCCTTTGGCGTGCGGGGCAAATCCCGCTCCGCGATATCCTGGTTGATCGCCGTGAGTATACGAAGATACATATCCCAAGCGGGCTTCATCGTGATCGCCATAAGATCCGAGAAGAATGTTTGCCATCGCGTGGGAAAGTCGATGAGCACAATTAGCGTGACAATTTGAGCGAATTTGTTCGCGACGAAGACGGGGTCCTTGGGCCGATCGGCCTCACCGACGCTCGCCATGTACTGGGTGACCATCGTCCGCAGAACGTGCTGCTCCTGTTCGCCGGCCGATGCATAGAGGGTCTTCACGTAATGCTCGATTACGCTCAGACAGACGAATCGGCTGAGTTCGTCCCTGCACGAAAAGACAGATGTTTAGTGAGACAATGGAGTGTGGGTTAGCTTGCTTGTCTTAAATAGTGGAGTTAATCATTAGACGAGAGATGCGATGAGAAAAGCATATGTATAAACAGAACCAGAAAGGGAGAAAGAGAGGCCTTCTACATGGCACCGTGAAGCTACGCGGAATGGAACCGACACGGCTATGTTATATCGGAGCATAGCTGGGGGTCAGCCGAAATTTCTCCGCAAATACCCCACGAAGAGGCTCGGGCCACTTGGTCGTCAGAAGTCCTTTTCTACCGCCCAGACCGACACCGGTTAACGATAGGCGTGTCTTATCTTTGATACGGAACAGCTGAATAATACGTACAGGCGTGTTGGTAGCACAGTGGCGCAGTGCTGCCATCCGTCTACGGACCGCTTCATTTCTTCGACGTATTCGAGTACCCTCTGGTGGCTCTCCGAGTCTCCCACCGCAAGGAACCCCCGGACGAGTTCCTCCATCTGACATCGGCACCAGCAGCATGCGGACGAAAGACGAGAGACAAGCGAGGTTACTTTGAGATCGGATGCCGACGGACGTACCGTTTTGGGCTAAAAATCCGTATGTATAGTGAGCACTTTTTGCTGCATAAGTAGGACGCGCGTGTAAGAGTTGCCCAATGTCAGGACCTATATGTCGTCGGAGGACAATGAATGTCCTTGTCGACTATCGCAGTGCTATATACATGGCCGTAGAACGTATCGCTCTGAACAACAGTGACTTAACGAGCTCCGATTTGGGATCTACAACTCTGAATCACTATTGGCTAATGGGTATGTTTCCGGTGTTGTCCGATAAAATTCTGACAAGACGAGAACATACTCCGTTCACATGTGGACAGTCGGTACTACATATAACGCACGCGACGATCCTACATATGAACAGGTTCTTATTTGGTCACATTACTTAGATTGTCATCGAACTTTCTGCGCATACGAGTTACGTGCGCTAAACACTGACATTGGTGCGTGGTTCTTGCTACAGGTGCTGTATGTACGCGTGTTGTTTTCATTTTATCTGCGTAAAACGCCAGTCATTGTGTGTACAAGAATGTATTGCATTTCAATGAAGATGACGGCCGAACAACGAAATGAATACTAATCTACACGCTTCTTATCGGTTAGTAAAAACCGCTTTCTCTCTAAGTAGTGCGTGCTCTAGCTAAACTTTTATTCGTTTTTAATTACTAATTCCGAACATTAACACGCTATCGCGGTGAAAATTAAATTAAGCGCACTAAAGGACTCATATTCGTCGGGAAGAATTGTGTGCATGTTCGGTGACGATATAAGATGAACGTTTAAATACTATTTCCTACCCGAAAATTTCCTTTTATTCTAATAATAACTGTTTTTGAAAAATCATCTACTTATACATACGAATAGAACTAACAATAGGAAAACGCATCGCTTTTTGCGTTATCACCTATTATTATTTGCTAGGTGCACTTACCGCGTTTGTCATTTTTTCCCGACCAAATTATTCCTTTGGTCGCAGATATAATCCCATGTAGAAGAGAGATTTCGTCAGCTATTCGTCTTGATAGGCTTTTTGTGTCATTGTGACGAGCGACGACATTCCGTTGAATACTACGCAACGCCTCTGGTTTGGAATCGACAAGCAAGAACAACAACAACAACAACAACATATGTAACCTTCTATCTGTCACTTGGCTCCTAACACTGTAGTAAAGATGGAGAATGCAATAAGACATAAAAAAGAAATCGCTTACGAAAGCCCGCCGCCACGCGGCCAAACTCTGGAGCATATACCCCGTTTCGTCTGTACATCTTGTCAGATATGTCCAGTCGCAGAGCTGGACGACCACCCATATACCGTTTGCCATTTAGCCACAGCACCCTACCATCAGCTCTTTTTGTCCGAGCCCGTACACAGGCTGCAACGGCGCGACGAGCGTATGGCTGGCGAATTTCACTGCTGGCTTCGGCGTACCGTATACAACGACACAACCTCGTCGGATTACTTACGTCTGCCCATCTCTGAATAAACGACTGGATGAAAATGACATCGCTCTCCCATTTCGGCACATTCGGTTCGCAGTCAACCCGCCACTATGAAGATATCACGTAGCCTTGATATCCCCATAGTGAACCGTTGACACTGTTGTTGCAGTTGCAATTCACCTCAACGTCGCTAATTGGCCAAACCTAAGCCGACATTCGAAATGCGAAACAGCTATCTCGCTCTGCACACGTGTGGCATCGCGTAAGCAACCCATCGAGACGGTGGGCTCTCGCTCGGAATCAGCTTCGACGCGACGCTAAGAGGGGATGCCTCTATGAGGTTCAGCGGATGCAGAGCCGATCAAGTGGGGCGTGACAAAAAAATTACCCCCTGCAATTTGTAAGGCCATAACTACCCCACGCGCCCGCCAGCTGTTGCTTTTGTCACTGCGCAAACTCGCTCTGCCAGCAACAAGCCATTCAACCCAATGTATCTCACACTCTATTGTATAGCGACATTGGTCGACACAGCCGCCGGTGCTTTTCCATACCTTGACTCCCTGTTAGCCATCTCGGTGGAGAAAAAGTGTTTGCTGGCGAGAACTTACCAGCTTAGAAGAACTACCGCAAGTTCGATCGCCGACGAACTTTCTAGCTGACGAATTAATTCCGTTTTTTCTCTGCTCATCGAAGAAAGGCAAAGTTGAATCAGCGGTTTGGCGAATTGTTTTTTTCATGAGATAACAATCGCATACAATATGCAGGTGGGAAGGTACCTGTCCTCCCTGGCCAACATGCGCCATCCAGGCATGATCGCACTTTTGCATCAGCTTCTGACGCTGAGAGGGGCGTGAAGGGGGGTGGGTGGTTGTGGGAAATACGAACTAGCGAAATACGAATAAATGGGACTGGATTCGAATTGTCCCGTCGAACCGTGGCGGCAACACGACCGATTGTTTCTAGAATCTTAAACAGCCCCAACTCACCTCGACGATAGTGGAAGATACCGCCGAGTATTTAGCCGCGTCCACGCTCACGCTTCGATTCACGCTGCTTTCATGGTGTCATATTTAACCGCAGCCACAGGGACCGCGAAATCACCACACTAAACATTACCACACTGTCACTGGACACACAACCCACTTCGATTCAGTATACCAACGTGAACTAGAACCGCGTAAGAAGCAGCTGCCCGAATACACACAGCACGACCCAAAGGGACCACGACGGACAGGCCACAACCACCCAACGAATCGCTAGAGCCTTCCACCTCGCAGAAGACACACACACAGACACGCACACACAGCAGAGACACAGGTAAATAACAACAACTGCCGCGATACTAGAACGGCGAAGGTGGCGGGCGCTCTGGCAAATTAGAGTTAACGGCAAGACATATCCAAAATTGCAAGTTGAGTGCGCTGGTTTGTGGCAATGATTTTTAATGAATGGCGCGCCTGATTCAGTGATAGCAGACTGTTTCCGGGTAGCAGACGACGACCGGGCGGCAGGACGAAAAGGCACAGGCAGCACTGCTTTTAAGAAAATTTTTCTTGCTTTGCCTACATGCTATATTTGCCATAGCTTTCCTCCTCCTATTTGTACTGCTTTACCCTCTTTAATGGGCTATGTATGGTCGTAAATGAAATTTCACCAAACCGCAGAAAAATCACTAGAACTTTTTCTACTCTCAACTGTCTGTATCAAAGCAAGTTGCAGACCTCACCAGTTCTGCGTGAAACGAAAACTACCTTTTTCTATGTGCATTCATCTTCCGCGGCTCAGATAGTACTACTGGTTGGGGAAAAGCAGGAGACCCTAACCCGGTCGATTTAATTATTTGGCCGGGGTGTCCCGTAAGATGTATCGTTTTGTATTTACGCTCGAAATACTTCAGCTTAACAGCTTTAGTTACCTCACAAAACCGAATTTTATAACGATGCGTTTAGTTGGCATACGGTAGCTTGACAAAATCCTCGACAATAAGTCGTCGTACTCGGGTCGCACACCTATGCTGATCAGACATCATCATTTTTCACAGAAAGAGCGAAAACTGCCTTTCCTCGCCGTTGAGGGTCTAACACAAATGCGTTCATGCAGCTATACGAGTGTGCATTCGTCTTCCCCAACACAAATGTTTCGCCGCAAACACATGGGATTCCAAATTGGCAGGAGCATTCGCGGAGACTTGAAAGTAGTTCATGTATTTCTTGCTCCCCAAAATTCGTGACAAGTTTTCCGAAAACGATATAGAAGTCTGGGTGACAATGGCATCTAACAGGTATTACGAATTGGGGGTTTAACTCACAAAATGTTTGGTGTAATCCATCAGCGCTTTTCAGCAGACAGTGAACCGTGAAGGAGAACGTCTCGCACTTTACAAAAGGGGATTCTCACTGATAATATAATCCTTAATAATGGTTAACCTGTTGACGGTGCTTGAGGATGCTGTCGAAGAGATAGCCCTCGAGGGTCTAGATGGATCCACGTTACCGACTTTATGGGTGAGTTTCTAGCCTCTTATAGATTGTGAAGTGCGAAATTTATGAGGTACGGCAAACAAAAAAGGATCTACGAAAAACTTCGAGTCAATAATTCCATCGGTATAATTACAAGCTTCACTTTGTCTAGATGTCTTCGTATTTGCGTTCCGCTTCCTTTCAGCTTCGTATGGAAGATCGGTACCGTCGGGCGGAGCAAACCTGCGAATTGGACGCGCAGTTTAAGCAGTTCATCTGGTCGAAGGTAAGGCTTGCAGAATCCGTTTATTATTTCAATCTGTTTTAGATGTTCAAGGTTTAGTCATGAACTAGTTAAGCATACCATTTTACGTCTCAGTTGACGTCAAAGGCAACTCCAGGCGGCTCCGGCCGATCCTAATAGCCTTGTATGGTGTACAGGTTTGTATTCAATAATATTTGATATTTGAACCAAATATTCTAGGCAGTCATTGAAATTAGGATTTATTTTACCATAGGATTATGGTTTGATACGGCGTCCTGCAGAACTAGACTTTCAAACATAGTTTAAGAGGTTTAAGAGGTTAACTTCATTGAAGACCTCCGCTATGAGTACAAATGAACGCACAACCGAAGACGAATTGCAGCAACCTAAATGGATAATGCGTTTAGATATGCTCAACTCTATTGCTAATGCTACCTATCGGTTCATTGTTATTGTCGTGCTTGGACAGGTATTGTTCGATAGCCGTCTTCAATTGTTTCGCCTGCCTGCGGATCGGCCTGACGTCTTCATCTTTGACCGTTACAGTCCCGAATACATGGACGAGTGTTGCCACCTAACGAAGGCAAACTATGACCTGTATGAGAAAGACGTCTACCCCGTTGAGGTAAAGAGACGATCCTGACTCCCAGCTAATATAATAAATATATACATTAGCTGGGAGTAACCCTGTAGAAAATTATACAGGCAATACGTTCGTAATGGAAAAACGTCGAAAAAGCCATCGTCAAAGCTGACAACTTCTTCTCATTGCTATATCTTTCAATGTCCGGAACTCAAATTTAACTTACACACATTTGTGGGTTCACTCTTTTGTAAGGTAGACTTGACTAAAGTAGCAATGTATGGCCAGCATAACAAATATTCGAAGGACCCAAAAAATGCTCTTTATTTTTTTGCGCCCTTAGCGTAAGACACGTTCAGGAGCTGTAGGCCCGGAGACACGGATTCATGTAAACTCTCGTTAAATCAAGCAGCCAACAGCAAACGGAGAGATCAGAAATAGAAATTCTACTATAGAGATCAATATAAAAGGAAATATATCATTATCTTTGAACGTGAAGAGGGAAAATGGGGCAACGGTGGGTAAAGGTCGCTCCACTCGTTTATTGATTATAAGTATCGGATGTTACCTGACAACAATTAGTATTAAAATCAATTGTAATATTCGAAAAGTCGTGACTCGTGTTGATAGCTCGTCAACACGAGTTGATATGCGCCTTGAGTGCCAAATACGTAAAAACGGTCAATGTGTTTATCTCTTGCGAGCAGGTCCTGAAGACGGGTCACGTGATATTGGGTAGTTGTGCGACATTCTACACGAGAACTGATGTTACAGGTATGAACAATTTCTCACGCGAATGCAACAGTCGATCTTTGTTCATTTGCTGCAATAAATTGAGTTAGGCATTATAGATAACTGTTTCTTCGACAGTTGTAGTCTAATCGATTCATAGTGGCTCTAGTTACTATTTCTACTGCTGCCACATTTGCTGTGTACCCTACTATCGAGTACGTTTTTTTTCTAGTATCACCAAGGGGATTAGCTAACTTCATCAACACTAATGGATTCATTTGTCCCATTTATGTTACTCAGATGAGCTGCGTGATGTTGAGGAAATGCAAAACTTGGAAACTGCGGAAAAAATCGTCGGACGGAATCACGTTTTAGTCGCTAACCAGCAGACCCGATCAAAGGTACATGCCCATAATCACCAGACACGATGAGACATACGTATGCAACGTATGGTGAAGTATAGCCCCAAGCTGAGGATCTTTTGTATTAAGGGGTATAGTCTTTTATAATAAGGGACACAATGCCCTATATAAGGGGACACAATCCCCTATATAAGGGAACATAATCCCCTATATAAGGGGACAATCCCTTATACATTAAAAGGCACCATTTCTCAAATCAGAGAACACATTCTCATATATGAGAGGCGAGAACTATAATTCCGACGAGTCTGTACATTATTTCTACGAACATTGACGATATCCAGTGAAGCGTGTTGAAGAGCACGTTTTAGCGTCTAACTGACCGTTTGCTAACCCTGTGGTTTTCACCTGTCGGTATGTTTTCCCTAGGCGCTGTGCGGTTCGTCTTGCCGCCTCGAAGAGATTCCTTCCCTGACCGACGTGATGTACTGTATCCTCGAGCGAGTGGGCCGGTCACGCTATAACGGCGAGATTACCCCAGGACCCAGTGGCCTGATCAAGGTAAGGGCTACTCCTGTCTAATGATTAGCCGCTTCGTTTAGCCTTCGTCTGGTTCAATGAATAATTACTGCGTTTAGTGCTATTTTAGGCGTTTTTGGGCCAATCTACATTCGCGCTACTCCTTGACACGTCGAACATGATTGGATCTCGTAGGCAAACGAAATAACTTATTAACAAACCGAAAACCGCTTTAACATGACTGTGTAGGAATACCCCAGGTAATAGCGGTAGTTTACGAGTAATTCACCGTATATTAACCGTCTGAAAACGATACAGGAAACGGCAGGGACTAGATAGGCTCACCTGTCCATGTAAACGACTGACCCTCAATTTGTGCCGGGTACTATAGGCATTCAATGAAACTGCTGGCTCAATTTTCTACTACAAGAAGAAGCTTGGCGCCTCTGGAATCGTTCTATGGCAAGGCGTACGAATCTCGTTGCCTGGCAAGCAACAGAGCGGCAATCTAGTGCATCTGCGAAGGTGAGCTAGCGGATTTTGTATTATCATGCTGAACTTCCGTTGAAGCCTTTGGCCAGAAATTGTCCGAGAGTCTCAGATGCCTGGCGTTCAGAATAGTTAGGTTGGGCTGTGAAGTCGTATTACGACTAGGAACGAGCTGAAGGTTTTTAGGGGAATCGGATTCAACGAAGAATGCAGTGAGTGGCCGTATTAGTAGTTGTGTACTCAGGTAACCTCATAGCAACGACCAACATTCATAATATCACTAAAAACTTGCGTAAACTGCTTACGCCATAATTGTTTATTTATTTATCGTGATTAATAGTCATCACTCAGCAACCAAATACCAGCAATAAACGATGTTTCAATTAAGTCACCAGGAGAGAATTTATTTGGATCAGGCGATTGGTTTCTATTGTTTGACTTTACCTTTGTTTATGGTTTGGCATTAACAGATTCTTGCGGCGAGTTGAATCCCCGCAAGATAAGCTTGTGCGCGATACAGCCCAGTACCTCCTTCGGAAGCCCTTGTATCGGGAACTGCTGTCGGTGGTCCATGCCGAGCTGACAAATATGCATGGTTACGTATTCAAGCGAATCATACGAGGATTGCACAAGGACATCTTTGAAATGAAGACCATTACGTGGAGGGACTACAAACCCGACGCGAGTCCCGCCGAATGCTTAACTAAATGTAAGAAATGAAACTTATAAAGGGTGTAAATTGAGTTGTTTCATGTTTCATTGAGTAGTTTTTTCATGCGGATTCGGCATTTCGCCGCTTCATATACCGACACCTACCCGAGAGGAAACTATAGAAGCTTGCCTCCTACAAACTTATTTCACAACACTTTAGCTCGCATAACTTTATACCGCGGAATCGTTCGCTATACAGGTTAGTCTCAAAGAATCTTATTTGACAGAGGTTCATTACTTTATCGAATTTTGGATAGTGCGGTCCCATTTTTTAGTTGATTATCCACAATGCGGCAGGGCTAATCGCCGAAAGTATTTTCTTTTACAGACTAGCCTTTCGAGGAAAACGCTCTCCCTGACGTTTCAGAAAATCATCTCTCTGATTGCTAAATCGTCTTAGACATTCACCCAATTCAAACTAAGCCGTGTTTCCTCTCGCTTTGCACTGTCTTGCTAGCTCAACAGGTTCGAATGGCTCGGGTGATGCAGTTAAACAAGGCTGCTTTCGATGCCTACTTAGAGCAGCAGGAGATGGGATGTCTCAAGGACGAAGAGCCGGATGCACATGGAGCGGACGAGGAGGGCAACGTCGATGATCTTGATGATCCTGAAGATCGCCATCGGACGTTGTTTTCGCAGATTTCGCGAATATACGATGGATCGAAGGCGCCCTTCAACTACACCATACTTCAGTCAGCCTACAGGGTACGTCGCGCAAGCTTCATCCTTCGTTGGTGCCTTCCCGCGTCGATCCACGAGCGTCATCATGGAAAAGACGAATGTAAACTACTATACCTAAATGAGTGTTTCAAGTTTTAACTGCTTAACCTTCTGAATCGTGTATGTGTGTGCGGTTAGAACCACCTGTATACGCCACGGGTGTTTACACTGTTAGCAGGAGATAAAAGGAAGAAAAGCACGAGATATACATTGAGTGAAATTTGGCTGACCTTCCAACGATGCAACTTCTGGTATGAGGTTGCTATGTCTAGTAACTTCATTGGTAGCTTCACTAAATATTGCTTCACTAAATATTTCTCGTTCCACCTGATCTGGAGATCTGCGACACCCGTGCTAACTTTGTCAACAAAAAATTGCAGGTTATCGAAGAAGCCGGTGCATCAGGTCTTACCATGGCGCAGCTAGCCAGTCGGTTAACATTACCTCGTTTGTTCGTTCGTAACCTTGTCAAATCACTAAAGAAGGAAGAGTCCATTAGCCATCATTGCGTGGCGGTGGGTCGACAGCGTGTAACCATTTACGTGAGCAATGTCTACGCTGATGAAATGACCCAAGGACCTCGGATGCCTCCTCTGTCCTTGCCTGAACGCTCCGGAGCTGTGCTAGCGCTTCCGGCCCCCGAATGTGACGAGCGAAACGCCGACGAACCGGGTCCTGCCACGAAAAGCGGAACATCTGTCAAAACTGACGGGTCGGACGGGATCAACGACCGGTTCGCGACCCAGCGAACCTTAACTCGTGCCGTTCGCATTGTCGAGCTGACCCGCGAATATAAGGTTATCCCTCACCCTCCACGATTGCTTAAACAGCTCCGACGGGAAGAGCAAGATGCGGGGATGAAGGACATGCTCTGCCGACATAGCCTGAACAGAATTCTCCAGAAGCTCGACGAAACTGGCTATATCAACACCGTTGTGTGCAATCTCAAGACGAGTAAAGGCCAGAAAGAGTTGATGATGATCTGTGCGGCCGACATCGACGGAAACCACGAATTGGTGCGCAGATGCATGGAAATGTGGCAGCTGACCGAAAACACGAAACCGAGCTACACCTATAAGCGGCGCAGCGCCTTGCATCCGACGGCCATCGATGCCGAGTTTACAAAAACCTATCCGCCGATTAACCCTTCGATGGCGAAAAAGTACGGGTACAAGCCGAAGTTCCGTCGCGCCAAGATCATGTACCAGTTTCTGCACTACATGCTGTATAGTTACGATGGCTCTAGAATCGAGGAGGCCAACTCCTCCGACGAAGATTTGTCCCTGTCGCCTGTGCGTTATCAGGATGAGGTGTCGTGGAAGATGTTCATCCCCCCGTTGGGCGGCGATCGGGTGCCAGGCTGGTGCGTACTAGGCGACGCCTGGCTACTATGTCCGTTGTCGCTGTTTGTGCAGCTCTGTAGTGTCGTGTTCGAGGTGCCGCGCATCGACGAATTTCTCAATCACCCTATCAAACAGCACTACCTACTGAGCTATCTACCCGACGAGACACGAGATCTGCTATTATTCAATCGGCGCTGGCTGTACCAGCTGCACGACCAGGCCACGACGCTTAGCCACATGGGGCTCGGCCGCTTCGGACCGCAGAAGCATAAAGAAAAAGACCAGATCTGGTTTTTTCTCAATCGACGCATCAGCATCGCCGACACGAGTGGCTACACCGGATTTATGCGTACGAACCTCGAGGAGTCGGACTTCGTTATCGAAAGCTACGACCTCCAAACCGAGGAGGAGATCTTCGCGTTCTGGGCCCGCATCGAGGACATCTCGCTCAGGACGTCGCTGGGAATGTATAGCAAGCTCGCTTCGAAGACGTACATCACTTACTTTGCCGGAATGAAACCGGAGCTTGTCCAGGCTGCTCGAAAGTATGATTTCGATTACGAAGACGTAGGCAGTTTGCCCCCTGGAGATCACCAGGGGGCCTGTGGATTCGACTCAGGCTTGTTCGCCCACAGGAGGGCGAACTGGTCGGGAGTTCGGCATGGTCACTCGAAGTCGAAAGAAAGCATGGAGACCGTCACTTCGCAGTTGAAGGTCATCGAGCAGCAGTTCCGCAAGATCACGAAGAAACGGACGGATCTGATGAAGGAGCCCCCGCCGGCCGCTACCGTCGCAACCGCTCCGAAGATGCTGCCGTTCGCGAAGAAACCGCCACCTCTTCGTAAGAGAGAGTTCATCATACGAAACAAGCGCGTTTACAAAC
>MNPL01004822.1:18234-31641 GCA_002081605.1 Tropilaelaps mercedesae
CGAGCCGTCGACCTAGACGAAAAGGACGTCGCGGCACTCAAGAGTATGAAAAATTTACGCAGAGTTCGCTGGCGAGCGGAGCACGACTACATCCTCCTCCTGATCAAGACGCTGAGCTCCGTCGTATACCCTGAGCATGGCCGGCTGGTTATTCCTGCGAGCAAAGTGCGCGACTTGCTCCAGTCCTTCTTCCCCGACACTTGCGTGGATAAAACGAAGTTCGCCGCCCTTCGGCGGGCCAATCTCCTGCAGAAGTACCCGGAGAAGATGGCCGCGGCAAGGGCCATGCGCTTTAACATCATGAGTGAGCCGGAAATTATGGCTCTGATCGAGAAGATGCAGGAAACCTCTCGGGCGGAGCTCAAACATCAGTACTTTATCGAGGCTGTCAACATCGCGAGAAATCTGCTGTCTCGCGAGGGTATCAAATGCTCGCCTCAGCTAAACCTTGAGGAGGCCGAGGAGCTTGAGATCGACGAGCTGGAGGAGTCGAAGGTCACGTACCGCTACCGGGAGCCGTTAAATAGCGTTGACGTGCACCAGGTGACCGTTGCCACCGTGCTTATTGCGAGCTTCGCCCTCGATGGGAAGACGAACTGGTCCTATCTCCTGTACACGATCTACGAACGTTATCCCGACCCCCTGATCCGTTTCGTCTTCAAGGGACTCTGCGACAGTCAGATGATTGCCCGTAAGAAGTCGAAAAACTACAAGGCCAGAACGGTGCTCCACTTACCTGCATTGCCGTATAGCCTGAGCTGCAAGTGGCACCATCTCGTGAAGCTGCGCTACAACGACGAGGTCGTCAACACTATGGCGCAGCAGATGCAGACGATGCAGCACGAACGGGAGCTGGCCATCCTCGAGGCTAATCCGACGCCGGCGATGATGATGCTGCTGGCGAATGTGGTATTCGGCGGCCACGCAAAAGTTCACTATGAAATGGAACGAGGAAGTCCTATCGAGTTTGTTCGAAAAACGGCCAGCGGCAAGGCCAACCCGAAGAATTTCATAAGCAGTAGCCGTCTGAGCTTGATGGCCGTTCGTGAATGTATGATGGACTTCATCGAAAACGTCCGCTACGACGAGAGCATGCGGCTGCATCCTCTGCCACTACGGGCCAAGCTCAAGGCGGGCTGCGACCTCGCGTTCGGTTGTTACGTCCATCGGATCAAGGGGGGTGAGGTTATACGAAACGACCAACACTCCGAGGTCATCCGCAAACTGAAGGCATATTATGAACCCCCAGCCAGTGCGGAGGAGGCCGAGACAACGATACTAAAAGAATTCGCGTTGAAGAAGCATGAAAGAGCGGATGGTGAGTTTGCCATGGGCACATTCCGTCTTGTCATGGCTTCCAAAGAGGTGGGATTGAGCTTTCAACAGTTGTGGATTATTCAGGGAGGAACCATTAACCGTCTCGAGGGCATTTTGTCAACCCTGTGTAATATTCGCGTTCTGCTGCAAGTTGGCGTTAACCAGAAGCGCTACGTCGCCTTCCAGCACTCTAGTCCATGGCTAATTAAGAGCTACCGAATGAGCAAGGAAATGCGTAAGAAGGTCACCGATGCCATGGACGACGTACTAGAGCGGCCGCGGAAACGCATGCGGCTAAGTCGCAGTTCGGATCACGAACTCAACGCCAGTGATGAAGCTTCGGCGAATTACCCTTCGCAGGTTAACCAGCCGGCCGGTAACGAGTGGCCGAATGAGCAGCCGGGCCCGTCCGAGCAGCCAACGACGACGCTGAAGGCCAAACACCGCCAGCGGCGCCGTAAGATGAAATGCATCTCTGCGCAGCTTGAGAACTGTAAACCCCTACTATTCCTGCCGCGGATGTGGAAGCGGCCTGATGGCACACTCAACGTGTCCATCTTCGCGAAGATGCTCCTCGCAGTATTCTCTTTCATAGTTGAGAATCCAGGCGCAGCAGAGGACGCGATCAAGGCGAAATTTCGTGCCGTCATGGAGCCCAGTGTGCACGTCCTGGATCTACTCGACATCCTTGTCAAGTTGCACTGCGTGAAGAGGAATTTCCTACAGATGTCTCCGCCTGGACCAGTTACCCTGTTCAGCACTCCTGTCGTCCCTTTCGGCATAACCGAGAATTCGGAGAGTCCCGATGACGTCATCTTCTACGAAACCACGGAGGATGGAGCACTTCGGCTGAATGCGTTCTTCACAACAAGCTTGCAGCAAAGATCAGATCTACCTGGCTATTGACGATAACCCAGTGGCATGTAGAATTGGCGTAAACTAGCGCGCTGTGTAAAAAATTGCATTTGTAGATAGATATACGCAGAAAGGATGAAAACGAAAGCTAATGGCAAATAATATTGTTTGTATATTGCACGGGATGGCAAAGTGAGCCCGATGTCTTGAGATATAAAATGAAACTTGTACTTGTGAAGTTTCCCTTGTGTTATTTACAGATATCCTTAGTAAACGACAACTGCCGATAGTGCATACAAGAGAGCGGTCAGCGGTGCCTTTCCACTGGGTTGGAAAACAATCCGATTAGCCTTTACCTTGTTCGATCTGGAGCTGTTGACGGAAAGTCATTACAATAGTCCTATACGGCCGGTTTTATACGGTCACTGATGCAAGCGCCTCCTAGGGACTGTTCTGTTAAGAATTATTTTCAGATCTTTCTGGCCAAGACAAAGAAATTTTCAAAGAAATTTGGCACTATTACATATAAAGCAAGAAGGAGGACATACAGTACCGAAAAAGATTTGATTATAAGCCTATTGCGCATAAGTTGTAGGTTTAAAATTGTAGTTTAAAATGTAAGATTATCGGGCGAGATGCTACCTTACTATAGAAAGTTTTTCGAGACAAAATCCGAAAATGATACGTTTTGGTGCACATTTTGGAGTTTTCGTTGATCTTCATTTCGATACGACCAGAATTCAGCTTGGCGGTACCGTCAAGACATCTGTGAAGAGCAACGCTTATGTAAAATTAAATGCCCTCGCAGTCCTAGTTTCGCTCGCGCAGTTTACAGGGTTTTGAAATCTTGGTCCCTCCCAAATACCTATTTGCTTGAGAGAATATTCAATGCGCATTCGGTGTTTAGTCAATGGCAATATTTATCTAAGGATATACGGTGTGTGATACCGTTACATCTTCTATAAATCACCGTACTCATTTTGAATACCGATTTAGCGAAATCATTACCGACTATAAAACATATCTCACACGTGCATTCTACTACCTGTGCTGTTTATAATATGCTCGAATTTCTATTTCTTGTCCATCTCATGTTGTGCTATCCTTTTTTGCGGCATTTAAAATATATACATGTATGTGTTCGTCTGTCCTTAGGTTACGGTTTAAGACTTCTAACTGTTGCGGCGTTTCATTGGCGGTTTTCAGTGGATATATTACTGGACTTTACAATTTTGCCTTCAACAGAAATCAAACTAAAAGCTATTACCAAAAATAAGGTATTGCTAACTACGTCAACCTCATCCGGCCCTACTGGACGGGTGAATGTTCGCTCCATTCCGCAATTCATCGACGCAAGAGGATTTCGGCCATTGGCCACCGAGTGGCTTGGAGCGACATTTCTAAAACTATGCGTGTATTGCTATCCAAGTAAACATGATTTAGCCGCTCGGCTAAACATCATGCGGCGGTTACTGGCGGTGATAGCATCCACTGCACGCAACTGTCGAACGGCGCAACATCTCAAGCTCTGCGAAATCCTCGTGCGACGCTTTCAGTTAAGGCGCATTTGCGCTGCATGGGCTTAAAGCACGGCAAAAACGGAATTTCCCCTAGGCAGGTTATCGCTTTTATATACTGGAGGGTCGCGGATAGCCTGTAAGGCTCCGCAGGTAGACATGCAATAACGACGATTTTATATAATGAAGCGTAATTATCTGGTGAGATTATGCGCCACTGCACCTCTAAAGGTCGCCTAGTGAGACAGAGCCTGTCCCATGGCCTCGCGTAGCCGGCGATGCTAGTTAGGACAACATTCGATCCTCTGACCTATGTCTGAATGCGTAATAGGATTGTGTGCGCTCCAGAGGCGTACTCGTTCAAAAAGCAAGTCCGAAGACAGAGACGATGCAGTACATCGTTTTGTTCTCCCATCTGACGGTGCAGCTACCTGTACGAGGACGCCAGGCATGAAAAACATATCCGATTTAGTAGCTGTACATCGGATATGGACGGCAATATTAATGAGCGTGTTGCCGAGACTAAATCTAGCGGTTAGTTTCTAGTAGGACAGGATAACAAACACCATTGTCTATTTCTTTTATAGCTTTTTATTTCTTGAAGGATACTTCTGTAATTAAGGGAATGCACGCAATTAATGTTACGGTTAGAGTTAACTACAATTTTTCATACACGTGTAGGATAATTAAAGCCTCACCCCATAGCGCCCATACGAGGGGATCGCTGTTTGGTAAAAGTGCACAAGAAATATTTCCATTTGACGGTGAAGCCCATTCTGTGTATTGGGTCGTACCTGCACGTTCATTAATCGTACGCTAAAGCGCTCTCTTGAATGCCTTTCTACTTAACAGAAAAGACATCGTTGGCTGCGCCAACAAAACATCATCAGATAATCCGATAATAATAATAGTAGTAATAATAATAATTATTAAGAGTATTATTATTATTATTATTACTATTATTACTGTTACCGCAACACTGAATACCAACGCTGCTTACAGCACTACTTTCAAAGCGAGGGAAAAGTCAAAAGCTGTCCGCAAAAATAAGCAGAACGCAAGCGAACAATTAACCCGTTCTACGGCCCGGCGCCCTCAGAAAAACGCACTGGATACGTATGCCAACATAAGATGTATTCACATACCATCTGTAGTGTTGTCCCAATAACATGAACTCGCTGTGTGGAGTCCCGCGCCGTTCTTTTGCATTATCACGCAACTCACTGAAACGGCGAAACGATCCACAATGAAATTAACTTCAACCAACTTTAGGCAAAAATGCTAGAGAAAATATCGAGCTGGCATTTAGAGTAGTGGGTTTTTGCAAGTAATGCTGAGTAGACTTTCACAATTTGCTTGTTGCTCGTTATTATCGTTATACTTGTAACTGACGGAATAATTACCCTAAAGCCGAACCTGTTGTATGTTTGGTAGTGCATTTCTTAAATCTACTCCATTCTAGCCATTTCTGAATTTGTTTTCTGTTGAAAATGCAAAAAACCTTCCGGTATGCTAACGACCTAGCGATCTGTTACATCTACGCGTTGTGGACGTATAGATCAGTATTACTATGGGGACCTTTCCATAATCCGTCTCTTAAGAAGGGGTACAAATAAAAAGCACAGGGTTGGCAAATAAAACTTACCGACATATTTCAGGTTCTTGTTCTGTTTTGTCAGTTGCGATAGAATGTGTTCGACGGTTGTATTTGTCCACTGGGGAACTTTCGACGCTTGGTATATGTTGCCCCCGATGATTTTTTCCACAGCCTGAAGAAAAATGAACCACGGGTGTGTTTGCGTTATAACTTGTCAACTAAACAGCGAAGATATCGTTCCAATCGATCAGCCTTATCCTACGACGGACTTCATCAACGATACCTTTCCAAGAGAGCAAAGCATCTACCTCCATGGTAGTCTGACATCGTGATTATGAGCTAGAGCCGGGTCACCCACATAAGGCGTCGAAACAATTTCTGTTCAAGACAGATTTCGTTCCGTTAAATTTGCTGACACTGCTTCGTTAGACAAAATTTGCCCGGACTGTGCAACCATGAAATCGCTCATGATTGATGTTCTATTAGAGGCTGCATATACTAGCTAAGGGCATCTAGATCATCCTTAACATATCCCAATTGTATGCCCTTCGTGCTTAGGACCTCTGAGAACGTCACAAGAGTGGTCGCCAACCTTCACGCAATATTTACTCCTCACCGTATTATCCTCACGCTCTTTGATTTGCTGCTGTTCGGCTTATGAGCAGGGACAAAGCGTGTTTGTCCTTGCACTGAATCCATGACCCGTACCCAGACGACATTTTACCACCTCTAGAGTAAGCACATGTCGTGCTAGCAAAGTAGCTTCTCAGCCATAATCGCCCCCGTGTCGCAAGCCAAGCGACCCTCACTTTCGTAAAGAAGAGCGACTTGCAAGTAGACCACTTTTAAAGCTACAAGAGAAAAGGTCACCGTCGGGGCTGAACCGGGAATAGTTCCGACAGTAACGAGACGGAAAGCCCCGATCTAGCCGGAGAGCGGAGAGAGGTATGTACTTTGGGTCCAACTGCATTAGCAATCTGGACACTGCCTTCACACGCTTGTACATGCTTTTTTAGGCCTGATTGAGTAACGTCCGTTTTGCAAGACAGATCTAGACTACATGAAAAGCTAGTCCGGTTGTTTTAAATGATTGCTAGATGTTTCGTTCGCAATCACGCCACGATACAATCTCGTCGCGACTTCTAGGTAAAAAACGCGAAGCAGTCGTATATATCGGAAATGTTTCCAAAATCGAAAAATGACATGCGAGTGTTCGAAAAAAAGTGCAGTTGGACGAAAAGTCCTGAATGGGCCGGTTTAATAGAAATACATAGAAATAGTTAACCAGAATTTTGGTATTGGCCCAAAAATTGATTCGCAAGGCGATTCGCCGAACAATGCCTGTTCCCTAAACCTTCAAAAAGTCCATCGCTTTAACACAGTTATCTGTGTTTACCGTTAGACGTAAACAATGCGAAAATAAGTAAACTCATTTGAAAAAAAGACAATTAATGGTTAAGTCTTTCATCCTCGCTTGCTGTTCCCAGCTATTTCCATTGCCGCACAACAAGGACCATATAGACCATCCGTTTTATCAATGCAGTTGGCGCGTCGAGGGCGACTAAGACGATGATGACGCAAACTAGATCGAAGCGGCGTCTGTTCACTGCATCACTATCAACTTACACCCTCCACAAACAACGGATTACGGCCCCACCGCCAGCGTCAAAGACAATACTCCCACACACGTTACAGACAGATGACCAACTATAATACTGTACATGCCTCCACTTCAGTAATGTCTCCGCTTAGCACTTACCAATGCTACTACTCGCCATCCCCTAACGGGTTCCTGCTTTAACTCCCAAACGAAGCAGTCTAATGGGCGCCAATTACAAGTCTGGTTGGACATCACTGTCATCAAATATTTTATCTGCTCTGTAATTTATTGATGTTGATATGCTGTATGGATTCCGTGTGTGCCTGCTGCAGGTGTATTATCCGTAATTGTTGTGTGTATTTGTCGGCATCTGAGTACCATACTGGTCTGTTTTCGATTAACATCACAATTGTGTGCGGAAGTTGCACCATAAGTTTGTACGGGCCCCATTTTCGCAAACAATCAGGACCGAAGCCGAACCAAAGACCGAAGTCGATGTCAGGCGGCCCACTGTTTAATTTCAGTACTTCCATGATACACGAGTAAGGTATACATTCGTAAAACGTAGGGGTATAAAATACGATGCGTAGATAACCCCCATATTTAAAAAAGAACAATTGGGTGAGGTGTAGTTGGATGGGAACAGAAGCAGTGGCAAATTATCGCTGAAAACGTTAAAAGCTAGCTATTCCTTTCGTATAGCTAGATAAGCGGATACACTAAATTGTTGTCGATTCATGACATCAAGTAACAAAAAGAGAAGGATTTCTTGATAGAGCAGACACGTGGGCGTCATATCGCGGTTAGTTGTATCGGCCCATAAACGCGTCTAACTCGATGGCTTAGAAATGATAATAATAACTAACAGGTTCCCTGCAGCATGAATTATATTCGTATTGGGCCAATTTTGAGGTCTACATTTTGCTGCTACCAGATCTGCTAGAGAAAGGTACTACGAAGTACGACAGTCAAACCAACCTTGTTGGTTTGATTTCCGCCGGAATTCAGGTCAAAAGTAAACTTTTCGAAGGGGATTGGAAGATCCATCAAGAAAGGAATATAGAGAACGTAAAAAAATTAGATGAATCAATTCATGTCGAAAAAGTACTGATAGACGAGCCGAATTAATTTCCGCAAGCTCGACTTCTTAATTCGTAAATCTAGTCATTTACGATATACAACTATAATTATCATTATTATTTATCCGGCAGTGACAACCAGAGCTAAAGACAAACTTACACTTACATTCGACATAATTTACAGAAACAACGTAAAATAAACACTTTAGAGGACAAGCAAACTCACGCTCGCTATACGATCATTCTACGGTCTAATTAGCATGCATAAATATTCAAATGAGCCAGTACATCAGTGTCATAAAATGAACGCTTTGTTAACTTCCACAGCAGGCTTGTCAACACACTATTATGTTACATTAGGCGTTCTGGGTTTTTGTTTAATTAGATTGCACACGTACCTCTCGAATCATCGTACTGACTTCATCCACCACGAACTGGAAAATAACGGAGAATAGACAAATATTAGCTTTATACAACGGGGCCACCATTTCTGCTTTATTTTTTCAAGCTTTCTGCTAACATTCTACGTCCACAGCATCAATTTCGCACTACTTTGTAAAAGCTCGCATTGATTCGATGGACCTGCCCGTTCTAGAGAAACTGATTTCTTCTCTTCGCTATAAATGCCGATGGTGATGGGAAAACGTTATGGGTAGCCGTGGACTTCATGAACCAACAAATATTATGGGTCAGTTACGTTATTGAAGCAAAGTTAAAAACTTGGCATATTTTTTCGACATCTGAAAAAGCCTGCGAGGTTTTGATATGCCTAAAACCGTGGCATCACGTCAATGCAAATCAGGAGCTTTAACTGCAATGGTATTGACGAAACAATGGATGACTTAGGTGCTATGCATTAAACCTGCAGCAGTCTTTTGCCGATGGACGTGTACGAGCGGCGCTCCAAAATGATCGAAAGCGGAAAAATGTACCTATTTTGAGCAAAATAAAAGCACTGGCTAAGTTATTGAAATACTTCTGATAGATTGTGTCTTGGTTATTTTTCGGGAAACGCTGTCAAGTGGCAACTATCCGACAACTTTTAGAGGAGTCGATGAACGCATAACCGAACCTTCTTGATAGACTCGGTTTTGCGTACATTGCATCTATTGAAGCGTATAATGCAAGGTTTCCGAAGTGTGTACACTTGTCAAAGCGTATTGATGCAATTCTGTGCTTGAAACAACTCGAAATTTTTTTAAAGTAAAAAGGTTCGTCTTGCCGAGCATGATTCCGAGGGACTAATTGTTGAACTGCATCGATTTTGACAATCGAAATTCGCCCCGAGCCTACTTGCTGAAATGACAAGCCTGTTCACAAAATGTTGAACTCGAACACGAAGAATAGTTCAAAGGAAAGATTAAGCTGTACAGTGCTGGTGGAAATTTACTACGACTACAATGTTGTTTTCAAGTGTATTCTATGGAACATTGACCGGAATAGGTTGGCTCTACCTAACGACTACTGTTGTCTCTGAAACCTTCTCAGACAACACCCCACACATCCACAATAACTCTTTCGCATTTCTTCGTAAGACGGACCCCTTGAAGTAATTGTGCAACGGAGCGGGATCAAATCTTCCGATTGCGAAGTGCACACGGTTGCACCAAACCTCCGGGCTGGATTCTGTGTAAAACTCACTAACAATAAAAGTGAGCCTCATTTGCCGCACCTCGAACCAACTTCAGCATTGATGCGATCAAATTGAGTTGCAGCTATCATCTCGTGGAAAATTAATGGGAACATCTACTCCCACAGAAGACTGTCGGTTTTTAACGTAAATTAGCGGTAAGATGAACGCATAGCGCTGTCATAACTATATATTGTATATGGTATATAACGAGCAATGAAAATACATATTTCTAGTAGGTAATTACTGTTTACTAGACACTAGTAAGTTGGCACAACTAGAAGTAGAAACTTGTCGCCTATTTTTCGCCTATTTTAGTGTTATCAAAGCCAATATAGAACAATTCTAAAGTGGCGGCTATTGAAAGCCTGATGAAAACGTCACTCGAAAAGAGAAATACTGCTTTTAAATAAACTATCAAAGGTTGCAACAAACCTCCGATGTGGTGTGATCCGCCATAACCTCTCGTTGAAGAAGCGATGAAACGCTGATGATGTCGGACTGCGCAAAGTCGCTGCACTTGGAGAACTGAATACGACCGTCAGCACAAAAGCCCACACCTTCGCCGTCGTTGGCACACCGTCGCCGAATGGACACCGTTGCACTGATTACAAAGCTCCGCCCCTGTCATTCATTAATTGAACTGAACCACTGGCCGAAATACCATGCACATCTTGAATTCTGTTTTTAGTACGATCAGGTGGCACTAAATACTGAACCACTAAATACACTCAGCAAATCGGCGGAACGATTCGCATTTGAAACCGTTCGTCGGCGGCATACTCTTCGTAAGAGAAGATTTTTAGTGGACGGTCTGATGTTCAGATGATTCGAAATCAATGATTTACTCGCATTGAGAGAGCCTCGATGGCAGGTTCAACGTACTTCCCTTGGATATGTAAGGTTATGAAATTTACTGTTGTTAAAAGCGCATTCAATTAAAGCCCACTTGAGTAGTTAAGCAGTGCGATGGGAAAGGACTTCTTGAGTAATAGCAATTCACATGACGATTATTTCAAGTTGCCTTTCCTAGAGCCTGTTTTAATTATGATTAAATAGAGATGATGATGAGAGCTGTTGTTGAAGAATTTGCGGGCAATAATGAGGGTACCAATCTAAAGGGGACCCTAAATGGACTGGAAGATGAAGATGTACAAATATCATCTCGATGGCCTGACAATATATATATATATATATATATATATATATCGCAAACTACTGGAGCCCTTTTTGCAGGTTTTTTTTTGTTTATTTATTGTTTATTGAACACGAAATTTGATTAATTTATACAGTTTGATTCACTTGATGGTGGTTGGTACAGAAAACCAAACACAACCGGATCTACGCATGAAGACATATTCGCTGGCACCACACACACACTCTACGTAACTAATATCACTTTTCTAAATTTGGCATTTCGCTAAGCTCCTCCTGAATTTCAACAATCTTCTCGCCCAAACGAAAAGTGCTACCGTCGTTAAAATTCTGGCCAAAGAATTCTCCGGATGTGATATGCTCACCCTGAAAAACCACAACACCAAAATGGCAGCGAATCAGCGAGCTGTATTTTGTTAAATTCTTTTCCAATCAGCTAACTTCCAAGTCCTAGGTATATATTCACCTGCATATTTCGCAGGGTAAGTCTGTCCTTGGTGACAATTAAATAGCCATCGTCTTCCCATGTTTTGTTTTTGCGCGTCTGTGGTTTTGCAAACATCACGGCGAAACATCGAGACCCTTCTTCCAGTGGAATGCGCGTTCTCTTCGGAGGCTGGACCTTCACGTGAGGGGCTATTCGCTTTATGCCGCCTAATCGGGTACCTTTAATTCGCATTGCTCTTTAGATTTTGGCCTATCAAATGTAGATACAACACCCAGATGGAATGCCCACCAGGGGAAAGGCAACGCTCTTCTTAGTTCTAAATTCATTCATGGCAGGTATTGTGTTAGTTATCAAAAGAGAACGGAGTTTTTACCGAAAAAAATGGTGAATGACTCATTTGGGAAACAATCGGAAACGCATTTTTATGCGTATTTTTCACTGACACACAGTGCCGGGGTGTAGGGCAAATGACGTTCACATACCAGGTTTTCGTACAGGCTGGGCTGGCCGAAAACATGACGGTATTTCGTCCAAGTAAGACTGATCCGACGTCCTCGAGCTAGAGGCCGGACCAGACGATGAACTAGGGTTGGACGACTCGTATCCTTGATTTTTCGGTGAGTCTTGACTCAAAAGGCGGATCACTTCGTGCGTCGTTCTCCGCGCCTTGATCTCGCTAAATATATCAAACATACTGGATAATGCGCCGAGAGAATCAGAACTGTTACGAGTCTTATACTCCACGCTTACCGCAACAAAAGTTGCAAGATCGAACGCAGCTGTTTCGCGCCTCCCGTAACCGAGCCGACATCCGCGTGAGAATCTAGATCCTACCTTCGTGAATTCGTTCAGCGTGCACCGACTTCACTTTAATACTATCTATTGAACAATCATCACTCGAGTCACGCTCTAATATTTTGCATACTCAGCAATCGTTCGTTTACATGTCTTGCTCCAAAATAGCAACTCCACTAGCGAATCTCGGTACTCACGCTACAACCTGACTGGGCGGGAAAAATGTTCATTTTCGACGAATATTCGTAAATTATAGAAGCACAATCATGCGTTCAACGTTTCCCGAGAGCTTAACTTTCGAATGGCATGTGCACGATTGTTCTCGGCTATATTTAGTGTATTCTGAATTTCGCCCATACTTCAGTGTCAACAGCCCTCTCTCACACGAGCGCCTTCTCTCCACGTCGAGCGCGCCGGAGTCCAGTCGCGTTTGAACTTCTGTGGCGGGAGCCTTACCCCAGATGTTTTCCATAGACGAGGCGGCGTGCTCGTATCCAGCACCCAGTGAACCATGTAGGCGATACGGACCTCACGCATAGTGTCGCATAGGTGAATCGCCCGGTCCCTTGGATATTACTGTGTGTGACATCGTGTTTTCCGGCCACTTTACTAGTAAATAGGGTCTCTCGCGGTGTGACGTGAGGCGTGCAAGTAGTCGTGTGACCGAAGTGTGCGTTTGCAAAGTGTGTTATACCTTATTCATCCAACAGCATACTCATCATACCACGTGCGCCACTTTGGCTACGTCGGACAACCCGATCCTCATCCTGTCAGTTACCCTTGACCTGCGCAACCACCTATCGGATAGAGGAATCGCTTGAAGACGGGACGCAGTGTCTGAGCTGGCGTCGAGTGAGTGCGTTTGTGTGTGTGAACGTCAACGGTGAAGGCGCGAGTTGCTTCGCGCGCAATGACGGCTCCGGTGAAGCAGGCGACCTACACCGCCCTGACAGTTCCGGGACCGCGTTCCAGGCGGCTGATATGGCTTACAATCGGCGTCAACGTCGTTCTCGTCGCCGGTTGTCTTGTCAAGCTGTACACGCAGGAGACCGAGCTGCGCCGGCTGCGTGACGCGGTCGGGCTATTCTCGGTCGAGCAGAACAAGCTGGACACGTTGGCCGTGACACTCTCGCGACGGGCGCGTGACACCCCGACGGGATGTACTTGCCCACCTGGTCGACGTGGTAAGCGAGGATTGAAGGGAGAACGGGGCGAACTTGGACCGCCAGGTCCTCCCGGAGAGCCTGGAAGACCTGGTTTTCCAGGGGCAATTGGCATTGATGGCCCCCGAGGCGAACCCGGACCGCCCGGCCCAAAAGGGGATAAAGGTGAGTCGATTGTCGGACGAGTGTGGCGCATGTGGAAAGGTATTTAAGGTATTTTCGTCACCTATATATATATATATATATATATA
>MNPL01004823.1:0-12184 GCA_002081605.1 Tropilaelaps mercedesae
ATATATATATATATATATATATATATATATATAAATTTTTTTTACTGAGAGCTAAGGAGGCAAATGCAAACCGCGCTTCTCTTTGCATCCTTGGAAGCGATAAATGTTTCGAACCATGAGTTAGGCTTTATGAATCACCATTGTACAGCGGTTTGGCATTTGTCTCCCAGCTCTCAGCAAAAAAACATATATATGGTATTCTCTTTTGCTGAGCGCTGGGGGATACATGCAAACCGCTGCGCAACACTAACTCTGTAAAACCTTGCGAGCAACTAAATGTTTCGAGCCATGTGCTAGAATTTTGAGCTAGCTATATCATCATGACAAACAACGAGGACAGCGCAGTCTTATACGATAAACCTCACGATGCCGCAGTGTTCAAATGTAAACTAGACGTCACCGGTCGCAAAACTTAGAGCACGTTTGAAATGTGTGTATAGCACTATCATCTGCTTTTAATTTGCCCAAGAGAAAATGCGGTGATGTAACCTTGCTAATACGATATAGTTACATGTAAAAGATAAAAAATTCTCTTAGCTAAAGGAGCTGCACTTGATTTCAAAAAACCGTGTAGTCAAGCCGAAAGTGAAACCGCTTAAGGTTTAATAGCTCTCGTATCCTTTGCCCAATTAAGTTGGAAAGTTTTAAGCGATATCGGAACAATCCTTCACCAATGGTTTTAAATGTTTGTTCAACGATCACCGCAATAGGTTTTTCCTGCAAGAAAACTAAAAAAGTAGAACCCTCATATATACAGGGAAAACCAACGGTGGAAGGTATTGTAGGTATCTAGACATTGTACAGGACGACGGCCTTAGAGTCTGACCAAAAAACATATTTTAGGAAGCCAAAGCGGTGAGAGCAAGACGTCACACACATTCACTTTAGGCCTTTAGGATGTATGAGACAACTAGAATACACTAGAAAACAGTAGAAGAAACTGTCAAAACATACAAGAATGCGGAAACAACGAGAACTAGAAAGACGGATACGGCCACATAAAGACGCCAAAGGGGCAGTGTTGCTGATTAAGGATGGTAGGGTACTTCGAGGTCTAGGAATTTTTAGATGATGAACGACAGTAGAGTCCTTTGGTGAAGCAGGAGGTTTAAAATACGATCAAATAACTTTTTACAATAAGAATCATGTTGCACGATTGATAATTGCACACAAAGCTAAAGATGATGAAAATAATGTTTTATATCAAGATGGTGCAAGGACATATCAAAAGTCTTTACCGATCTGGGGGCATTTGAGCACATACATTTGTTCACTTGAACGAATACAATTTCAACATAGAGAAGCAAGTAACTTTAACCTTGAGACAATGCATGCATGAGGATCTGATTGCCAATAAAAACTGTATAATCTGTAAAAATCATATGAATAATATGTATCGGAATGCACAGTAATTATAGTGCAACCCATTTATAATACTAAAAAGGCTTGAAGGTTTGCTGATCGGACATGTTTTGGAACTAGTGTAACCTGTAAGTGTAGCACTATGCGAAATGCACTATGCTGGAGGGAAAGCTATATGTAACACGGAAATGTAACAATGTTTCGTGTGATGAGCAGACACTGCTTTAGCGGCAGGGAATAGTTTATTCGTTGATTGATACCGCAGGTTTAAAAATTCTGCGAGACAAAGATGCAAAGCATTCGCTAAGCAACCCCCTTAGTTCAGGTGATATTGCAGTGAAGTATTGGCGAGGTAACCGTACTATATAGTATACATGTAGGTCAGATGATATTGCATTGAAATATTGGCGAGGTAATAGTACTATATAATATACAAGTTTATTCTGTACTAATAATATTATATAATACTATTTTGTAAAAATGGTCTATATAGTACTAACAGTGGACAATGAATACTTTGCACTCTGCTACATTGCGTTCCTTGGAGGTATCGCAAGTGCGCTATTGCGTCAAACTCCTAGGACGAATATAATATATTTAGACGCAAGGAGTGTTTTCATTTTTCCAAGAAAAAGAAGAAGTCATGTTTCCGTTTTTAATTTAATACTTAAGTAGGAGCACATCCATGAGGTGGCTACTTTAAGCGATCTAGAAGGCTAGCCGCATATAAAACATTTTATAACTTCGTATTAAGCATTACGTATAATTAAGTAAAATCGCATCCAGTTTACAAAATAAACGAAGTGCGCGTTTTTGTAGTTTATCGGATCTGGAACGGGATATTAAGATTTCACGTTTGAATCCAGAAACACACGTTCGTCGAAAACTGGAAATTTTGCTAGTCTTACGAAAACTTGGAGAAGAGTTGTCTTCAGATGAAATCGCGTTTGTTGAGAAGCATTCAACTAGCGACATGCGAGAATTCGAAGAGGTAGGCAAGGTACAAATTTTTCTGCGTATTTGCTTATGTAAATATATTTTCTTGACCTCTTGCTAGTTTATAAACGCGGTACTTTCACCGACAATTAGTCTCATTTTAGTACACTAATTTTGATTTTACATATGCAGGTGTCCGGGGATATCATCATCTCCGAGCAGAAACTTTTGCGGATGGCCAGTAGTACTTGAGTATATACTCAACCTTTAACTTTCCTGTGAACAGGAGATCATCCACGTTTTGGAACTTAATAGATTTTCTCCACATTAGGCTAGATATAATACAACGCAAAAAATGTTTGCCTTTACTAATGATACCTATATTATTTAATAAACTAAAGATTGTCATTAGAAATACCTTGCAATTTATCTCCACGATGGATTTATTTGTCTCTGTTATTGTTGTTGCTGCTGCTGCTGCTGCTCTTCCGTTGTTGTTATTTCTTTTTGCTCTTGCATTTGCTAGATGCTTTATTCACCGATACAATATGTATAGAACTTAAGAAACAGCCTTGTTGTCACCTCTTCATATCAATCTATTCAGCTATCATAATTCGTTCCCACTGTTATGCTTATTCATATTATAATTATTGTCACTATGCTTAGTTGTTATTAATATTAATGATTTCTTCTTCATCCATCTTCCACCATTCACTTCCTCATTATCCCCAGCATCCGTGTCATTGTAGGTATATTATTACTTCATTATAATCATTCTCGATAATATCATCAATTATCTATTTACATCGATGTGGACAGTCTTTCAAACCGCTCCTGTCTTTCATTACCATTGTTGTTCGATTTATTTTTTGTGTCAAGGACCATCAATCGATCAATCGATCGACAAAACAACACCGCTCTCATTAGCTCAAAATTTCTAACCTTACCTCATTTTACATTTGAGTTTTATAGATATAACTTTATCAATTGAATTTAAATCTCTCTTTGAATCTCTGGTTGAGCTTTCATCTAAATCATCATTCTTTGTCACATTTCACTTTAAACAAAGCAACGCAAGAGAGAAATTTAAAATAAAGATTTTATGTAGGAAGTGGTTGAAAGAAATACACAATTATTGAGAAAAGAAGCGGAAGTAGTGGTGGTCGCTGCCAATGGGGTAAGTGTTTTTCTCTATATCGCCACAACAATGATCAACACGCGCATGGGCTAGTAATGCTATATTCTCCTCAGTAAAAATATGGAACATCATATCATTATCTTCATAAACTAAAAATCAGAATGTATCAGGAATTCACGCTAGGAGGGGGATTGATGTAGATCTTTACTGTGATTAGTGTTCTCATTCTCTCATTATGTTATAGATGCTGTTGTGGTCTTTCTCGATATCGTCGTCAAGCTGTTTTCTTGACAGGTTCTGCTGTCGCAGTCGTTATGGTTGTTATGATTCTTAATCCCCATGTCATCAATATAGTTGTGATAATATGCTTCTTTCGGTGGAACTATAAAAAAGCTGCTCCACTCCGTGTTTCCTCTAGCTTTTGTTGCGGTGATGGCATCATAATACAGTATTATCTTCGTCTTTTTATTATCATTACTTTTATTCGTTCCAGATCTTCGTGGTTATGGATACATAAATAGTAACATTCTATCTATATTCTTTGTCCCGCTTCCGCTTTCGTCGAGGTTCATCTCGCCTTTGCTCTCGGCCTTATGAAGAGTCATTCTCGTTCTTCTTTCGATACATTTTTGAAGAGTTGATTCTGTGTTTGTTTGCTTATACTAGTTCAACCGTTCTTTCGAGCTCGTCGAGTGCGTTAAGCCTAGTTTTTACGATTAGACATCTCCAAAACATTGTTCTCCTTCTATTCTCTTTTTAGTAAACCTCGCGCAAAGTATCTAATTCGCACTGTTCGTTTAGAACGTGCTCGAGTACAATAATAATAACTACTCATTATGATGATAAAACAAGTTATATGAATGCACATTACAACTAAATGCGCTATAATTTTTTTTATGTGCACTTTCTGTACTGATTTTATACTACTGAAAATAACAAACACCTCTGCTCAGCTCCGCTTTTATCGGCTATTCTCGAAGCTGCTGTTCAGGGAAGTCCCATGTCGCTAATAGTAGCTATTAGACTTAACCGCACGGTAAGGGATCCACCTGCTTCTGAGAATCGACTCAGTCTGCTTGTAGCAAGCTGTAAGTGTAGACCGGCCTTCATAACATGCTTTTGCGTGCTATTACGAGAATCTGAATCATAATCATAGATCGTTCTTTAACCCTTTAAAAATGCTTCATTAAAGCAGGGTCACTCGTGATTCTCTCGGTAGTGTTTTGCTATGTCTTATACATCAGGTAAATGTTAGTACCACCGCCAATTATTCTTTTTAATAATATTTTTATAATTATCATCACCAACATGATAATTCTTACATTTTTATTGGAGTAGACATCCAAGGGACGAATGGCTTTCGCTAATTCGCACAAAGACCATCAGCCTCATTTACTCAACCTTATACAAGTATCACTATTACCATGGTTTTATTTATTTAAATAATCTCCTCGCCATCCTTTACGGCGACTGTCGCTGCTAGGTTTTTCGTCAACACCACCAGGCAGATATTACCACTGTTTTTGTCATAGTGTATAATAAACTAAACAATAACCGTATTTAGAAACAGAATATTCATAAAAGAAAGCGGAAAAAGGTTAATTAGTATAGACCAAATGTATACCAACTCTAAACTATCAAATGCCTCTGCGGCAACAACTGTGTTCTACTCGGATCACGGTTTTCTAATGATCTACTATCCACCCGTTATGGAGGCGAATTATTGGCTAGCTTTACGGTTCATCGTCTCTCTTATCTCGACTCTATCCTATGCCATCTTATTACCCATTTTCGAAAAGCATAACACCGCTGTAGAGCGCAATAACTTAGGAATTTGCAAGTGTGCTGTACCAGTTGTCACTAACTCCATTTCGGTCATGTATTATACGTGAACGAAAATCACGGCTCATCTAATGAACGCGCTCGGTGCCGATCGACTTTGGAATCTACTGCTGTCTGAAACCCGAAGGTTTAAAGGCGAAAGCCGTCATCAAATCGACCTGGAGAAAACTTGTTTGACACAATCCGCGGCTACTGGAGATTTTCCTTAATAAAGAGCTCAACAGGCATCACTTGATAGTAGCTCGCACTACGTCTGCGAACCGGCACATAAGTCATCCTCCACTATATCGTGAAAACACCTTTTCGCCCTTCAAAAGGGCGAACGATAAAAGAGCCCGAGTTACGCAGCACGTTAGTTGAGGAGACACTCGGCTCTTCAATAATAATAATAACCCTAAGTCGCTCCAGAAAAATCGAAAAGTGGGCGAGTTGACCTTCAGAACAGTTGAACTCGTTTACGCGAATTCTCCTCTCGCCTAGACAGCAACTAGCAAATTTAATTGTGGATTTTGATGGCCTTCTCTTGGTAGCTGAACTTAGGTCGCTTAGGCGTTTTGTTGATGTGGTCGAGACCGAGCCATGGCTTAGAGTTCATTGTGCCTTGTTGCCCGTTCTGTGTGAGCTGGGGAATATTGACCGTTTCTCGTGGATTCTCAAGGTATTGTGCACGACCCAAAGTCACAATAGAGAGACGCCACTTCTCGAATTCCTTCTCGGGAACGTCCAGCCGATTTTGAATCCGATCCCGAACAGTCTGTAAATAACACCATTAACGTATAAGAGATCAACTAATGTGGAAAGTCGTGGTAGTAAACGAAATGTATTAACAAAGCCAGGGACACAAGAAAATTATGTGACGCTCTTTTATTGGCATACTCTTTCTTTGCTATCATAACTGATATATATCCTTCAGATTCTAAAATTGCTCGAAAACGTCACTTTCACAATTTATCTGGCTTGATTTTAGGATTTCTTTTGCGTAAAACTAAATTTGTTGGCAAAATACAGAAAAGACAGTAATGCATACTTGGAGACCTAATAGAATCTTTATTACCTGTTTTTGCAATTCCTTTCTTTTGACACATGCAAATCAACTGGGTTGAGCAAAGCGTGTCAACTACCCTTTGAATTAATTGCATCTGTCAATAGTAAGCTCATGATGGTTGGCCATCACTTCGAAACCTAAGTCTTCGTACAGGCTTTTATTTTGTTCGACAATTATTTTTTCGACTTATTCTTTTTAATCGCGTAATCTCTTTATTACATTAGCGCTATTACATGACGGCGCTTAAAAGTTCGCTTATATTATTTCTAAAAATAACATGCTAGTGAAATACCGCTGTTTTCTACAGATATACTATGTTATGCACATCTTCCGAAGATTCACAAAGGAATTCAGCAAGAATGTTTTTTAAAACTACTACTCTTCTAACTACACGCAACCCTGTCCTCCTAACCCCATAGAATTTTTTAAATTGCTGATTTTTAGTTGAAGACACAAGGGGAAGGTAATATGTTCTTTATAAACTTTATATAATAGAATTTATAAAAACATAAAACGTATCCATTAGAACTCTTCACTAGGCCACATTATCGCTCATACTAGCATAAAATTTAGTAGTGCCACCATGTAGTGCCAACATTTTAACAGGCAATTCGGGATTACATCCACACAGAAAAACAAAAACGGAGTTGATAAACGACTTAAAATGAAAGTATGATGTGAAAAATGCAGAATAATTAAAAATAAGCAATGAAGGTAGTACTGTAATTTATAAGAACGATATCTGAAAAATACACGTACCTAATTAAACCATCGGAACTAGCCCAAAGAAGTGCAGTATAATAGAAATCCGCTTGCTACGGTAGTTCTATGAGAAATCGAACTTGAGAAAAATGCATAACGTTAATAAAACAATAACGAATGACATACCTCAAAGGATTCACCATGATGGATCTTGAGCAGGAACGGTGTGCCAAACGTAGTAAATATCTCTTTCTGGTAGTGACAGCAAGCAATAAGCATTGAATGCTCGCTATCTGGTCCTGTTCCGGCTTCATCGCTCTGCTCCTTCGGGATCTCTTCGACTCTATAGGTTTTGTTACTCACATTTAGTGTTTCTAAACTCGTCGTTTCTGGCTGGATAGCAACAATTTTGTATGAAACTATTTCCAGTAAACGTAGCTTTCCTGTTCCATGCTCAGTGTCCAAATCTGTAGGTTGTAGGGCGTTGCGCGCTTCGTGTAATAAATCTCCGACTGTGCCGTTTTTATTGGGATAGAGAGTCAGTTCTCGTTCCTCTTTTAGTTTGTAACCGACCCATAGCACCTTGAACTGTCGCTTCGACTCGAGTTCGTCGATCGGGATGGATAAGCGTTGGTAATGCATCTTACGTTGATGTTTTCCTTTGAAGAACGCTAGCATATCCTTGAGCGTCCCGTCGAAGCTAAAGCGCAGAGGGTTCCCGGGTCCTTCACGATATGACTGCGTCTTAAAGAACTGCAGCAGCTTAGGGTGAGTGTCGAGGTGTCGAGCGACTGCGGCAGCAATCTCCTCGTAGTTCATCTTGAGTGATAATTCGAGCACAAAGCCGGGATCATTAGGGTCACACTTATCACAGAACAGCACTTCGACCCGATTCTGCAAATACCTGAAGTACTCTCGAACGTTAGGTAGCTCCAGCCTAGCAGCCTCACTCTGAGGCAAATACTTCTGGAAGCAGATTATATCCCCGTCCATTAGCTCGTCAAGCAATTTGTCGAGCGGGTCGTCGAGCTCCGTGATGGCTTCGAGGAGCGTGGGCTTCACTTCCTCAAAGACCAATAAAGGTGTGTTCTGCGGGAACCCAGCCCGCTTGTTTAGCTCCGCCATTAGCCCACGGAGTTTCGTTTGCATCGGGATGTATTGATGGCCAATATAGCTAAGCTTCTTCTCAAAGGGGTCATAGAGTTTGAAGAATATAAGTACGTCGGACTCGCGGTCGAAGAATGGTAAATTGCTATCGCTATCATCGGCATTGACAGTCTCGACAAATATCGTCCACGATCCGGCTTGGTCCGAAAGGTCCTGAACGTGCCGACTCATATCCGCCTCGTCAATTACATTTGGTCGGAACGTTTGGTTCGTTCGGAGCGCCATATGCCACGGTCTGATAGCGGTGACTGGAAAGCCAAGCTGGACGGCAATTAGTTCCATAAGCTCACTGAGCGTAGCAGTTTTGCGCACCTTGAAGTTACGATAGTTGCATTTGTCAGGATCAATCAGATCTGTTCCTTGGTGCAAGTAGAAATGTTCTTCCAGGATTACTTGCACCTATGCGTACGACCACACATAAAAGAAATGTAATGAGCCGATAAGCATGTGAGTAAATAACTTAAATTGTCTATCAATAAGTTATCAACACTCTCTGATATTTCTGAATAAAAAATTTTGGGCAAAAACGATCATTAGGTCATTTGGGGTTAAAATCGCTTTAGGTCCACCTTCAGAAATACTTTTTTTTGCACCATAGTGTGGTAACGCACTATTATCTCACACGTATCCTCTGTGAAAACTTGCATTCTTTTGGCTTCTCATCATTTAAACGTCACTGACTATAACAAGCTTATTCAATTTATGCTCATGTATTCACCGCAATAATGTGATATGACACAGCCCTACAAACCCAATTAAGTATCCCAAATATATTTTATAGGAACTTTATCGTCCAGTGTAGGTCAAAAGCGCGGTGTAAATATTTCCTGGAGAGAACACCTATGCTTTACGTTAGCACTTCTTATAATTGAGGCATTGGGTGGAATGACCGGATCCTAAAATATCGCCTGAATTGTCATTAGTATGCTATTCCACACTGCTTTAGTATTTGTAACGTGCGTTGCCTAACAGTGTCAAAAATGCATACCATAAAGTTGCTTGACAAACTTTAACATTGATATGTCGGCGTAGTTCCGAAGTAGTATCATTCTAAAGCTTTTTCTGATAACAGGACTGACTCATTTCCCACCAGCGCTAAGAGAGTGGCTTACCCGTGGATCGAGCTATCTCTACATAAAACAACTGTTTTAGATTACAATTCATATCATCGTTGATAATGCTCGTAGCTTCCCCAGCTTGTTCTCTAGGCCGTACCATGGTAACCGTTCTACTATTAGCCTACACAAGTAAGACTGTAACCTACTACAGTCTTTGAAGAAAATTCAACTCTTTATTGTCCTTTATTCGTAGATTTTTGCGCACGAAATAAACCACATTTAAATTCACCTTAAGAATGGCATTGACAATAGTCAGTGTTAGTTGAAATTCAGTTTTCGAACAGATAGATATATTTATATATTCGCTTCTAATATATCTTGCTTACTTAGGTATACTAACATCTATCATTTTCTTACAATCACTATAGTCTGTTTCTAAGTCGCTCATCCAATTTTAACCTTCAATTTTAACCTCCCAACAATAATCTATATAGGGTAAAGACAAACGGTCTTGTCTTTATGCTTGGATTAAAATTAAGTTGCGTCAACTATTTTATGGATATGCCGAACTAACGGCTTTCAAGTGTACAAACCTGCATGTATAGATGAGCCTCGTTGCGCTCTTTGCGTCGCTGTGCCTCTACCTGTTTTTCTTCCTGAAGACGTTCCATTAGCTGTTCGGGAATATCTTCTTTCTCCACCTTAACAAAATCCATATGCATTTTACTAATGAATGTTGACAATTTTGTAGCAAAGTTTCACTCAGAACTTTATAAAATACATTGATAGCAGAAGCCAAATCATTACTCACAGTGAAATAAATTGTTACCATGAAATCCAAGGTATATTTTCAAAACCTAGGCCAATTGCCGTCCCATAAGTAACTTACTATCATACACTCTGAGCGACTATTCCTAAGCTAGCAAATAATCGGACGAATTCAATATACCGTCCTTATTTATGATAATTTGGTTTACATGCTCCACGTGCTAACCGGTGTTTTAAAAAAAAGTTAATCTCATATGACAAGATGTATTCCTAAATCAGAATCTAATAGGTTTAAAATATTGTATACTCCGACTACACATGGCGGCATTTAATGGACTTTTGCAGCAAAGCAAGTGTACATATTTTCGCCCTATAAGAGGAAATTTCCAGTTATAAAAAAATTGTCACCTTTTAGTCTACAAGTATTAGTCCTATATGAAGTTCTCGAAATCAACGTAGTTCAGTCCTTTTAACTCAAAACAGTTGTGACATTGGCTATCACTTCCACGTTGTATTTTCTTCTATTGTCTCATAGACCCAAACCAATCAAAAGTAAAATTTTAATGTAATACAGACATCAAGAGTATTAAGAATCAAAATGCTTAAAACACTCTTTAATCTTCCAGAGTGATTTCCAGGCCTGTTATGTGTGAGGCTCATTCAAGCGTTTAGTTAATTATCTTGAAAGTCTACTAAGGCTCTAAATGGAAGCCATGTTCTATCCTAACAGATTTCATGAAGAAACCAAATATTTTAAAATAGATTGAAGGTCCGAAAATGAAATTGCACATTTTTCAAATTAATAACTAAAGAGGCAATGGGATACGATAATTCACTTCGTAGCAACAATATTTAAGTTTTACCCTAAGTTCTACACAAACGAACCAGCTCGACAAGAAAACGTTTTATCGAAGAAGGTTGTCTTCTAGATATAAGGCAAATCTTTAACAACTGGAATTGTCACTAACTTTTCATAAATATGGTTAAATATTTAATTATTTCATGTCTTAAAGGTTTCATGTTTGCCTTGAAATATGTGTGAAGCAACGGTCAATAAACCTTAACCGGATGTTTGCATTTACTTCGACCTTATCCTAAATCCACTTGTTTAAAGTAAGATTTAAGCAGTTTATGTCACAACTGTGCCTTGCAGGGCTGAAAACACTGGATAAAAATATTAAAATATTTCAAAAGATAAGCGAGACTACACACCTTTTGCAAGACATCAGGGAGGGCTGAATCTCGAATGTAAACAAGCATGTAGGCATTTGTGCAGTGTCGACTAATGGCAACTTCGTCGTCGGAGCCTGCTCCAAAGTTATGTTCGATCGCCTCCTGCTTCGTGCAACGCGAGACAACATCATCATCAAATTTGCACCATTTTCCGTCTCCCTTTGGATTTATGAATACCACATAATGACCGCCGTGATTATCTCCAGAGTGAACGAGGACAGCGTGAAGGGTGTAATGCGCTGGAGTATCTTCTTTTTGCTCCAAGAATTCGTCCAGGTCAAGTTTCTCTGAGAATTCGAATCTGTAATGGTCATTTAAAGTAAATGAACGATATCTTAAAATAAAACTTTCGGAAATCAAACATTAGAGGTCATTCAACCAGGAGCGTCACAACCGTCTACATTTATATGGTAAATTCTGTTATAGTTCTAATACGAAATGTTTGGTATATTGGAGTGTTCTTTTTCTACGTACAACTCTTAACAGTAATCAAGAATAAATATATACAATATTTAGGTAATGAAGATCACACTACAAGCACAGGTTCGAGCTTCATAGGTTCGACTTCATAGATGATGACTACTTCACACATCTTTCGTGAGGTCCGGGTGTTAACTTTGATAAGCTTTTATCACAGTACCACCCTCTTTGGTAGATGAAGGATTTCTGGGCCATAGAACTACTATGGCATTATAGTACTATTAGCGCCACGATCAAACAACGTAATAATCTTATATTTAAATTTGAACCATATATTTAGGTTTACTGTATTGTGTGTGTTTGATGCTTTCTTCTAATGCTCCTAACTGTGACACTTTTACACATATAGGCTCACGCGTAAGTGTACAATTCGAATCATAATATTGATGATATAATTGAAGAAAAGAAAATACATTTTTCCATATATATATATATATATATATATATATATAT
>MNPL01004824.1:0-16076 GCA_002081605.1 Tropilaelaps mercedesae
TATATATATATATATATATATATATATATATAGGTTTGACCACGGTGTTGTATGGAAAAATCAGCTTCAAACATTCAACAAATTTTAGGTTTACAACTGTACACCGGTGTTCAACCACACCATTTGCGACATCACTACATAATGCGCAAATATTTACAATAGCGAACAAGGATAAGCCCTCATTTAAACTTTTCATAAGACACTAGACTAAAGAGTACGTCAGCAAGAAAACACTAATGACCCAAACCATACATTTTAAGATCTCAACGATCGAGATCTCATATGCACATAAATATGTAAATACCTGCAAACTCTTTCCGATGACAAACAACTGATACCACAAATCAAAACTTCATGTACGTGTTATTAGACAGTGAAGCTCGATACAATTATCTCGTTCATTTTAGGATAACCATAATTATATTGGTGCAAAACTTCTATAAATTATTGGCTGCAACTCTAATGATATTGATCTGTTATTACTTGAATGCGTGTACTGAATCGTTTCTTAACACAAGCAGAAAGTGAAAGTTAAGTAGTTGTCCTAGTGGTTGGCCTCACACAACATTTCATAGCTCCTGTAGCACATGAGCTAAAGAAGCGCCGCAGCTGGCTTTCTAACACTGAGACCAATTAGTATGCATTAGAATACCAGAGGAGATCGGCAGTTTCGAATTCCAGAGTCTTGGAATTGGTAAGCTTAATGCCAACATTGCTACTCTGTGGCAAGGTCCGAAACTAAAGCCGATGAACGGCATAGCGCATTGCAAATTCAATCCATTAATGATGGATTTTAGTCTATCAAACTGCTAACAGTATGTTGGACTCGTTCTGGCCATCAGTATTGCACACCACTTTCACGCGTTATAGCTAGGTATCAGCTTTTATATTGTACCTGTCACAGACCTAAAATTACGCATCGATACAATTGAGCAGCGTGATCGTCCAATTAATTCAACGACAGTCTATTTTTCTAAATTCTACTACTTCCTAAAAAGAGATATCAATTATTAAGCCAGAAAAACATGGAAGAGACCAATCTAGAAGTTAGGTTTCGCTGATCTATGGTTTTCCGCATTCGAATTGTATGAGTACATCATTTTTTCTTAATTTTTTGCGGAATCGTCAGACTCGTAAAATATAGAAATTTCTTCAGAGATGATCTGAAGTGACCACTGGCTCAAGTGTCTGATCAATTCCGGTAAAGTCGTCTTTCTTTTGATTATTTTTCAAATGTGAAGGCTCGAAAAAGCCTAGGAAACGCTGGTCTCTTCCTGACTTCGATGATATTGGACTCCTCAGCTAGCATCAATAGGTTTCAACTGATAAATTATTTTTGTCTGATATATTGTCTTGTATTTAGCTCGGTGTTAAATAAATATAGCAGAAACAAGAACTACACTTATTGTTCAATGCATATGAGTAGACGACATTAGATCATATGTGCATCTGCTCACATTTAAGTAAGCAGATAGAAACTGTCGAAACCGAAGAAGGAAAAAGGGGAGAGATCACAAGAATAAGGACAGCACGATTTTTCCGTGAAAGTGGCACGATTATATAGATTGCGGAGTTCTTACAGGTTTCGTAAATCTCTACACAATCCCCTAGCGGCCTTTTTACTTTGAAACATGATTTTTCTACAGCTCTAATCAATGTCGGCTATTTTTTATATGTTCATCCGCAACACGTCTCAAGATCTGATGACAGAAAATAGGCGTTCCGCCAGAAAATAAAAGATTCGACAAAGACAAATAAATAACTAACAACAACTATAAATATAAGTTAATCAAAAATACCGACATAGACTAATGCCTTTGATTACATTAGTTTCCACTGGTATATGAATTTGACAATTCGTAGCTCTTTTTCCTCAGTTTATCCGTCTTACCCATTAACGTAACTCCGATAACAACATGCATAATAAGATTAGCACGAATGATCTCAAATGGTTTAAATAGGATATCGAATATATAAATAAATAAAAATAGATATTTTCTAGAGACATATAAATTCGGAGAATATTAGACACATGGAGACAACGGCATGCCGATTCGCTATACCGAAGATGGCTGTTGTCACTTTTCATTTTTTTGATCTCACAGAGATCTTGGATAATCGGCGGGCTGGATCACTTGAAGCTGGAGTAACTTTCCGGCAACGACACTAACAGTCTTCTTAGAATCGATCTGTGTTCCAAACATGCATTGAATAAATGATTTGCATTTAGCAGTAAGCACGTGACAACAAGGAAGTCAAAACGACATCGAAATAATTGTTCTTATTGGCTACTGTTGTTGTTTTTTTTGCCTAATTATCGTTGCCTAAAAGTGCGGCGATATCCTGAAGATCGGGCCCAGGTAAAACGGTGAGCTGTCGATTACCGCCGGCAGTGGTGGATGGGGTCGCTGCAACAAGTTTATTGACAAACGAATGAATGTATTAGATTGATTCAGAATGCAGTGGCATATTTGATTGGCGTATGATGTGGAAGGAATGAGGCTACATCATAACTATCTTGATTGAAGAAAATATATTATCATGTTTTTAGGTAAGAATGCGGCCAATGGCCTTACATTTACACTATGGAAATATATTTCCAATAGCGTGGGGACCATCATTTGTCATAGTAAAACTCAATGAAGCTGCGCTTCTTCTATATAAACACACAATGAAATTAAATGAATTTCGTACAACTTATTAATGTCGGTGTATAAATATGAATCCATATGATCGTTCACCTTTGCACCGCTCGAATGCATTACTCATTATTATTCTTTCTGCTAAACATATAAATTCGATAACCTGCTACGAAATATATAGGGAAATACCAAGGTACTGACTGCAGTAAAAGGTCGATCTTATGCTGTAGAAGATACGAGAATCTAGTGGATAATTATGTAATATTGTAAAAATCAACCTGGAAACCACGGGCATAACAAAAATTCGTCAAACTTACGTGGTGGAGCCGGAGGGCCCGGCGGTGGTGTATGGTGGTGGTGATGACTTCCAGCCGCTGCTGCAATAGCGGCCACGGCCACTGCAGAATGTGAATGGTGATGGTGGTGAGCAACGGAAACCTGACTCTGGTGGCTGTGACTACTTGTCGGCGTTGTTGTATGCGCTGGGTGCGGATGAAGGTGGTGAGCTGCATGGGTAAGAGCTGGATGATGTGGAGCCGGCACATGGGGGTGATGGTGATGTAAAGGTTGAAGATGGTGCGGAAGTGGGTAGAGGGGCATCGGAGGCAGACCACCAAGGGCCCCTAACGGGTACAACATAGCAGGTGTTGGTGGCGGAGGCGGCTGTGAAGACCTTCGACCTCGACGACCCGCTTCAGCCGTGCAGTTGTGTCGGGAAAGTGGGCCACGCTGCGAAAAGCTTCGACCGCAATGTTCACAGCTATAAGGGCGCTCCCCTGTACGCGCAATATTCAGGCACATAAGAGACACAAACGAAAGGAAGGAGAAAACTATAAATTAATATGTATAAATGACTGGTTCGTTTACTAGCATAATGTATTATGAGTAAGTTATCACAAACGTAGAGTGTACAATATAAATATTTATAAGGTGAACGCGTTTAATAAGGCAACGTCTTCATAGTTCCTTTTCAGTGATCACTGCAGACAGTACCATCCAGTCCCGTCTTTGAGCAGTCCGTCACGCGAAAATGATAACTAAACATTAGCAACTTAGACATAATGAAGTGCTATATAGTTATGCTGGAATTTTCAAAAATTAAGAAAACTAGCCTTAGTTTTAGTACAGCTTTGATGTTTGTGGCCGTAAGTATTTTGCAATATTCAACGCTCATTACAAAAACGCAATTTTTAAAATCGCCGCATTATACCAAATTCTGCTACCAATTCGTGCTTATACCAAGTTCATTATCTGGCTTTTTCTCTTCACTTAATTGTAAAATCTTAGTCAAATATTTGCTGCGTTATGATTAGGCTTCTTATTTTGGAAAAATACACTACCATGGTATTTTCACATTTCCACTTTTTCATAATTGCTCATGAATACATTTAGCGTCTCTGAATACAAAACCTCGTGATAAGCGTTGCCATGAACACCAATAATTTCACTCATCGCCACTCAAATTTACAAGTTTGATATTATCTATAACGTACCTGTATGGGTTCGCTGATGTATCTCAAGGTGACTCCTCCACTTGGCTCGGTATTCGCAACCTTCGAAATCGCACGCGAGTGGACCTACACTGGAGGCGGAACTTCGAGGCCGACCACGCTTTTTTTGTGAACATGCTGTTTCAGGCATACCGGCTGGTGGTCCCGTCGAATTAGCCGTTCGCGTTGAAGGATCTTTGAATACAGATGAATTTTTCAGAAAACAGTTTTTTCAAAAGATATTGTGAAGCTGATTTGAATAAACGTTTCTCGGAGAGATGAGGGATAGGACGAGAACTGGAGCGAACTATTTTTAAATATTTTCCCACCTGAGACCAAAAGAAGTCGTTACCTTGCATAGTGACATTTATGAAAAACGCTAAACAAAAACTTACGCTACACGGTAAACAAGGCATTACTTTTTTCAGACCGCTCCAGCTGCTTCTTATAATTTGCTCCGATACTTTTCATGTGTTCTCTATATTCTTCCAAGTGCGCCTCCTTTCGATTATATAAAAGAGGCTTAATGATTGTTGACGTCAAGGATATTTGAGAGATCCCTTTTGCTTCTCACTATTCCTATTTATTGTAGTCATTGTATTTACTACCGGTAGTCCTTTCTATGTAATTGACCATAGTGTTGAGCAGTAGTGATGACAGGTTACATGAATAAGCTAACTTGCTCAAGTTACACAGGATACGACTCGTAGCACCTCATGCTCCTCATAGCTTAAAAAAGGTTTTGAGTGAACGTACCTAAACGTTACCAGAACGCGTCGCTAAGTTTGTCCTTAGGTGACGGAACATCAGGAGAACCTAATTCCAACAGCACTACAAGAATATTCCCATAAATTTAAAGCTAATAATCCAGCCGAGAATTACTCAATCTTCTCTTCGTATGCTTCAGGACAGAAAATCAACAGAAAACTTTTGCACTAAAAACTTCTAAGACTCTTGATTCGCAGTTAATGTCGGCACTTGGGCCGCCCCTGGATTATTGTTCAGATTGATTAACCCGATCAAACTTCTGTCATAAAAAATTAAAACCAATTGAGTTCTGATAAGTCCGGTGCTTCTGAATCTATTTAAGTAGATAATTGCAAGTTCTTCTAAACTGTTATATACGAGTATACACTATGCTAGTCTAAGTTTATAAATTCATTTATTTAATTTTACAGAATAGCTTAATGGGCAAACAAATACAGTAAACATTTTCAGCCGTGCAAATCTCAGCAAGCGGTGAACACAAGTTGCAAATGTATAATCCAAGTGATGTTCACAGCAAATCCACGAGTTCTCACATCATTCGAGTTTGAGCATCGCCCGCGTGCTCTGAAATAAGAAGGTCGATTAGTCTCAAATAAATTTTGTCGTCAAAATCGAAGCTTAAGATGAATACCAACCCAATGTATTCCAAAATTGCACATCAGTAAAGTTTGGCGCACTACGGTATTCTTGGTTCATTGATATACATCATCATTGTTTTGGCATTTATGTTACGTGTTCAATTGGATAACTTAAAAATGGTCCATAACACTGGATTAAACAAAATTCTAAATTTAACAACATGCCCCTTTATGAATAATTTTTATAACATAATTTTAGCTCTACCAATTTTTTAAAGCTTAGTGGACTGCACCATAATTATTGTTGTGCTCAATTGAGCTATTTGAGCTTAGTGGGCAATCATTCGAAATACAAGGAAACAACCATTTGAGTAGCTTGAAATCGTTCACCTACGCTACATGAAATATAAAATAACTGTAATAATGGAAAACACCAAATGTATTTAGAAAAAAAAGATTAGTTGCTGAAACATGTTTTATTTTCATTATTGTCGTTCTTGAAAGCCACTCTCACACATTTGTTATTAACGGTCAGCATCTACTACGGCTACTAATACCTCGTCTTTTCGTGTGAGTTACATTTATTTTATAGTATGAATTCCCCGGTTTTTTGTTCGCCGCTTTTTCCAGTGTTGGTTTTCACTTTGTGATGTCGTGCGTATCTGTTATTCCTATCCTCAACCTCGATTGGACCCCATCACCACTATAAGTATCACCGTCAACTTTTATGATAATCGGTTCATCATATGGCAATAGGAAAGCTATCTTCACGCAAGACCTCATTCTTGAACAACATTGTCACTGACACCCCAATGCCATTCAAACGATTTAATGCAATCAGCATTTTATTCAACGTTTGCACTGTTTGGGCGGAGAATAGGTTAGAAGAACAATACATAAATTGTCAAAAACTATCTTATGTCAGTAGTCTATACTCTCCTTGCTCTACCTCCAAACTATTTCAAAATTCCGGTAGGCTAACGAGAGTTTGGCTTCAATTGCTAAAAAACGTATACAGTTTAGTGTGCACTTGTTTAGTACTATTTTTGAGAAAATCAAATAAAAGTTATGCTCGTCTTATATATCTCGGCAACAACGCACTCGCCTGCTCGGTTATTTTTACATTTGTGCTGTAATAATCTTACTGGCGGAACTGTATACCTTCTGAAAAACTATTCTACACTGAACTGCTGGAGTTGAAATGCACTATCATGCTTTTAGTACTAGTAGTCACCCATAGATACTGACTAGATTTTAATTTTACCAAAATCCATTTTAGGTAAGCAAATAAATCCGTAAAAGCATAAAACCAAAAGCATCTAAAAAAATTGAGGTAATTGCCCCATAGTAACTTCCATAAATCCAGTTATTCGGGTGTTTCCTAAACTCGTTCTAATAGCTTAGCATTGTAACACTTAGAACTTACTTGCTTATCCTTAATGAGCGCTGATAAGCGTAGGCAGGCAAGGTCATTCATTCCAGCCATTAGCTGGTTTCCTATTTTTCGGCTTATAATTCTTTTTGTAGTGCCTTATCATTAGTATTGCGATAATAATCTCCCTCTCTCTAAGGTGACTTCCTTAGACACGGGTACGCGTGTATCTAAAAGAAAACGTGAGACTAATCGGCATTGCACATTTTTCATTATGAAATATACAAGAACAATGGAAGATGGAATGGTAGATAGCCAGAAAAAATGGAAATGGTAGTCTTGTTTTACATCGAAGTCCTCCCAATGGGAAACCTTCGCTGAAAGTGAAAGGTTTAGGAAATTATAAGATTTCTAATTCATGTAAAACTCATTCATGTAAACCAAAGTTGCAGTAATAATTCAAATAAAATTAATTTGCGTAATGCGTCTTTATTCCCAGCTTTTATAAAAAACCCCAGAGTTTCCTAAAGCAACTCAACGGTATCAACGGTGTCTTTACCCTTAGGTTTATGTATAATATACGAAAATGTCGACACCTGTCGACACATGTGTAAATGTGTGTACACGCATGTTTGTGTCTACATGGTCTGAAGTTGCGTACGTATATAAATGTATGCATATGCTTTGTTCGTCTATAAAACAAAATTAAGGGTAAGATGACGACAAAATAAGGCAGAAAACGACTGTCATGAAAAAAATTTGAGCACAAAGCTACGTAGCCATGCCCAAAAAAGACAAAGAGCGAAAAAGCGCCAAGCTCTAAGGAATTGCCAAAAATCAGTTTGAAGTATTTGACATGGCGGTGTGGTACTGCTTATTTTGATTAATTAAATATATAAAATAAGAATTGCTATTATCTCTACATTGTAATACACGCTAGCGTCGTAACAGCTCTGCGTAACAGTCCCCCTAGAAATGGCCAAACCTCTGAAAGTATTGTAAAATCAATGTAAATTATCTCGTCGTATTTGTCTCCCTTTGCTGGTTTTGGCAAAAACAGTGCTCAAATTTGTGTTTTCTCGCATGTTGGATTACACTTCTTACTGTCAATTAATTCACTTAATGTTACTGCAACTAGTAACTTCTAATGTAATTAGTAGAAAAACTATACGGACCAAAAAGCCAGGGAAAACCCGAGACTCCACACTACTACATGAATTAGCCAACAGCATCAGCCACTGCCATTTCTACCAGTTAATGAACTCTAGACATAGTTGCCTATAAGCCTATCACCTTTTTGGTCTGGTTAAGTGTGCAAATCATAGTAGACGGTAATCAGGCTCTGTTTCATTTCTTTCTTGTTGATTACAGCCAATCTGAACACTAGTTCGCGTGCATTAGTGCAACGGCGATATCATCGTTGACCTGAACGTCGCCATCAAAAGCATCGTTCGTCCGGCGACTCTTCTCAACGTGGTGTCTCTTAACCCGCGCGTAAGGTCCGACTTCCGGGTCAGTGATGAAGTCCCATATGACTTTTACCCACGACGTGTGGTACGGTAAGGTGTCGTAATATTCGGGCGCAATTTTTCGCACTTGTGGGAGACGGCTAAATGGTATGCTTGGGAAGTCGTGATGCTCCATATGGTAGCCGACGTTGAATGTCACATAGTTTAGTGGGCCGTAGTACGAATACGTTTCATAGCCCTTAAGAAACATGTAGTGCTCAGATATGAAGTGGCCTGCTACAGGGTGCGGACCCATCGCCAATAGCGATCCGAGGATGATATAGACAAACAGAACGGTCGGACCACACCCGTGGTAAATAGCAACGTCGAAAATGATCTGAACACATGCGTTGAGATATTCTAGCCGTGATGGCTTTTTCGGATAGACGATCAATGGTCGTATTGCGTAGAAGCAGCTCTGAAAACACACCCAGATTGCCTTGCTAAATGTTCGAGAAAATAGTCTAGCTTCGAGATTTGTAGGAATATCGGTGTCGAGTCGTTCGTCGCCCTGATAGCGATGATGCTCGAGGTGGTACTTCCGGAACGAAATAGACATTGGGATCCCGATAGGAAGATTGGCGAACAGTCCGAAGAATCGGTTAGGCAGACCGCTGGTCTGACCAAACGCCTGATTGTGTGCAGTTTCATGAACTGCAAGCATCAGCGCGTGATTTATTACTCCTGCGTAAGAAAAGTGCAAACACAAAGAATTACGTAAAAAGGGCAGAAGGCGAGTTATTTCAATAAAACATAATAAAACGACACTCGACACGCGCCATAGATAGTACCGTTCGTGACTAGCTCATTTTCACCGTAAAATCGTATTTTTTGTCATTTTCTAATTTTAGACCAAAAGGAAAAACATTAACCAAATCCTCCTTGTGTGCTACATGCGTGGTACTGTTTCCTATCCTAGTTGAACTAACAGTACTCTACTACTATAACTTCGCCACCAAGAATATTACTATACTTAGTAATAGAATAACACTAATCAAATACTTCAAGGCAAATTTCAGCCGCTCAAACCGAATTAATTAAAAACTACATTTTAGTGTATAATCCAGTATTAATAACGATTGGTTGGAATACATGTCGTTCTCTAAAATATGCATCATCCTAATAGAATAACTATTCTATAAATAGCTTTAAATTATTTTTGTATACAGATCGATTGACGATCGACTGCGCGTCGAACTCCAATGACTTATTTAATGATTGCTTATCTATGCACACGAGTTGACGTGGAGGTTAATATGGTACACTAAAAGCCACTGTTCAAATTGTCATAGCAAAAGTTACTCGACGTTCGTCTCTTTTTTAGATATCGCAACATGCATTTCTCCTGGGTCCTTGTATCAAGGCAGCCGACCGGCGATTCGACGAATCGTAGTTATGTCGGGGTTATGTGCCCTTAGGTAATAGACGATTGGAAGAGAAAGGTGTTCGACATGCCCTATAATCATTATTTTATTTTGCTACCAAGAGAACGCTTGGTTATACGAAAGATTGACTTATCAGTGAGACATTAATAAGCGGACTCGATTTCTCATAATTATTCTACCCTGATAGGTTGCTGCGTAGAAATATCAGAATCTAGTCATAATGCGATTAAAAAAATCATGGTATCCATGTTTTTAATATAAAACTATACTGTCATATAGTATTATCTAAACGAACGCAAACTCATAAAATTATCAGCTCCATTACTAATAAATTTAGTGAGTTCGGCCTAAGCATAAATGAATAACCTAAACTTGGAGAACTTACAGACACTAAAATATGGCCGTTAGAATTCCGTCGTTTCTATTACTGTTTATATAGCTCGCTCTAGGTCATCAATAATTTCTAAAAATATCCTAAAAGTCTTAGATGGTGTTGTAAATTTGAACTAGGGCTAAAAACAACCAAGGCGTTGCCACAATTCGAACTCCTTAAGTCTACGTGATAGTCCGCAGCCTTAACGCCACGTCTAGTCCGAGAATGTTTAAGACACATTAGGAGAAAAAGTTTACGTTGACATTCTACTACATTAACTGAATAAAACGATCGAGTAAGTCTATTATACCCATGAAAGTAGAAACTTAAAAAAATATGTTTGTGACAGGCCAGCAGACAAATAGAGGAACTTTAAGATTGTCAATTTTAAATGTGTAAATCATTTGTCAATTTGGGGTAATTCCTACTGACTCATAGCGATTAAATATTTAGATATGGCATGGTATTTTTGATGCTGACTATAGCATATTGTGTACTTCTTAGCTTCGCTCTTGGTGTCATATCTTACCTCCGAAAAGATAGCCCAGTGCGAGACAGGTGTACCAGGACGCGCTGGACAAAAACCAACACATAAACACCTGGATGAGGACTAATGCGACCACGATCCATTTGAAACGGCGATCATGATGCATGAGTTGCTTGATCTCAGGATACTTCTTGAGAATTTCCTTGCGCCTTGTGGCGTGCGGCTCATCGCTGTAGGTCCACTCAAAGTCGCTACGCGACACTCGCTGGCCCATTTTCACCTCAACGTGAGCTACGCCTTTGTAGGAATTTTTTGCTGTAGTGACTGCTCAGCTTGAATTGCCACCTGAAACATTCACATAGATATCGAGAGCGATACCTTTCATTATTGAAAACAAAATGTTTGAGGGCGTACAAAGTACTTCTAGAAAAAAAAGTTAAACCTATAATAGTGAAGCCTAATAGAACATTATTATCTTAGCCATAACACTGTAGTAATACGAAAGCTTATTTCAAATTATATAAGATAAAATGTGCAATAAATATTCTATCTTAATAGATTCACGATTCATGACTGGAGGTAATGGGGTATAAATCATTGCATCACCTTCAGCGCGATGGTTGGTACTTTTGATTCTTTCAGATTTCTATCCATCGACAAAAAGCGACCCGTCAGCACCAATGCTATAAAATGAAAAAGAGCCACACACAAACACATATGCAAATCATGGCCGGTTACGCGCTTCCTACGCATTCGATCGTTAATTTTCATCTCGGTAAGTGTGCATACTCTAGTGGCGGTTAGTAGCTCCCAGCGATCGAATCGAATGAACTATAAATCGGCGAACAGAACGCCAATCACAGTTAAAATGATTGTCAATCTGTAACGAGCACGTAAGGTATTCCATAATACCAGTGTGGGGTATCTTCTCTCAAAAGACTTTTACGTCAAATTCCAATGGGCCATTGTCTCGCTGTCTTCTCGTCATCGCTCTCAACGACTTGTGCGAACCTCCCCTATGAGAGGAACCTTATCGCGCCTGGAACCTGATCAATTGTTTCCCATACAGCGCATGTTGATTATTGAATAACAAGATATAGATATTATATAGGTACATGAATGAGATATATTGAGTCGTTTTCTTTAAATGGTAGGTGCGTTGTGTATGGTGCATGTCTGCATTGACGACCCACAAACATCTGTTTGTAGAACGTCCGTGCAATGAGGAGTTTACTAAATAGTACTTCTTAGAGGACACCGTGATACCAGCTTTCAATGCGCAACTATGTTAGCCAAAATACTACAGAGTGATGAGACAAAGTTAGTGCGACTATTCGGAGCAATAAAATAAATATCCTGATAAGGCTAGTTGTCTTCAGCTACCTGTTCATACAATCATGGCGTCACCAGCTATTAGTTGACACGATCTATCCATATTACCAACGATCGTTTATAAGTGCAATTATCAACTAGACCACATCCTGAAATAAATACTTGTGTCGTATGACTAGGTCTAGAGTTTCACTAGTGGTCGCGCATTGAATTTTCGGCGTCACCGATTTTTCATTTTGGAAGATCCGGTTCGCACGTTCATAAGACAATATGCAGCTAACGAAAGGTCGCCACAAATGGACATTTTGGAAACATACTTATGAAAGGCTCCAGTCTTTATTATACGTGTTTGAACGTTCGAAGAACTTCTCAAGCGTCATGCTAGGAATCTTTGCTAGCACCGATGCCGCACATAAAAGTGGAACGGTCCCAAATGGCACTCATTAAGAAGAAAAATTCATTCAAGATGGCATTTGTTAAATAGAGAATTGCGAAATGGTATAACGAAGCCACTTTGAAGGTCGTAGCAGCGATTGGGATTTATAACAAACTGTTTTAAAATTTTTTATGCGATAACTATTACTGCCCAATTTTGGATAAATGCCGACTGTCAGACCTGCTACTCTAATTGCATCGGTGCGGTTGGCAGAGAAGGGATCTGAAAAAGCTTGGATCAATTGGTATTTCCTAATATATAACGGTAGTATCGACCTTTTTCCGGGTATTTCTTGAATTATTAATAAAACAGCATCCTCAGGTAATGCGGATATTGGCAAAAAAGATGAGTGTAGTATGTCGCGGATCAATTTCATATACTCTCAGTAAGAGGCTTAAAGTACCACATAGTAGACAAAGTACATTGTACGAGTGTAGCCAATGCTGATTGCGCTATATTTTACTTTGATCTAAACGGGATATTTCCATATGAATTGCTTTTTAAAGAGCTCTTGCAGAGAAAGACAATATCCTCGAAAATACATATACTTTTTTTACTTTTTCACATCGCTCAGCTGAGATGTCACCCATTGCACCCTTGCGGTTGAATCGTTGTTATACGAAAATTATTTCAAACTTCTTTCTGTTTGACTAGGATTTATTGAACTCGTTGCATATCTATATTGTTCGTTCCTAACAGGTTAAATAGTGGTGGAAAAAGTGCATGCTGTAACGCTTAGCCTTGTCTAGTAACCCTAATATCGTTTCGCCAAAATTCATAAACCTTCCAAAACCCAATAGAAGCACCCGTAACCTAAGGCTATTTTGCGACAAAGACATCTACTTGTCAGTATTACAACGTAAAAAAACATATAAAAACATACAGCGATCCAAAAGTCCTGTCCGCGTCTAAAAATTTCACAAAATTGCGGGTGCTTGATAGTTTTCAGTTCTTCCACTGTTGGAAAGTCTAATTGAGTTTTTTGGGAATATTGTTAGTGTTCTTTATATTCGCGTTTAATATTCATATTCTTAAGTCAATTTGTAAAATAACATAGAAGCCGATGTACTTGAAATATTTAATAATGAAATACAGTTACGTATTGTGGATGCAACGACTATACGTTTACTTCGTGGAGCTTTTCTATGACCCAAGTGCTCTTGTTCCACCAATCGCCATTCACGACGAAACTAGAAAAAGGTTTGATACTTTACAAAAATGCGTGTTTTTGCACAAAATGTTTACTAAATGTTTCAGAAAACTTGACTACATCAGGTTTTCATCAAACACGCTCTAGAAAAATATCGTTCACAACGATTCTATGAACTTTTGAAAAAAGAAAGAATTTTCGGGTCACACTGTGCGCAGCCATACCGTATGCTTTGACGCTAAAGAGAAAACTATAGCTTCATAACATACACTATATTACTTTCATTCAGCATATAACCTTGAACAGCCATAAAGATCACTTCTCATGGTTCATTAGAATAGTTCACTAAATTACCAATTGTCTCAATCGTGTAGCAGCCAATTATAATTTATTTATATGTGCATGTCACCAATTTCCCAAAAGCAACAGTCCAATATCGACCACATCTGCAAAAACTGTCCTATCACTCTTTTATACTTCGAGTACCTTTGGATACCCGGCAAATGTTCAACCGACACTACATGAATGACTAGTTTTGTCTCTTAGAACATGAAAATTCGGATGACTTTTGTTAGATGGGCTACAATGTCAGTAGAGGCCAGCCAAAAAATAACTTAAAAACAGTATTACTTTTTTAAGTTATCTTTGATAATAATCAGAAAAGTCTTTTTTTTTATTTTTCCCGTTACATATAACAGCTTGTTAACGGGTGAGATAATTTCTTCATTGATATAATAAACTAAAAATTTACACATTTATGAACTTTGAATCGAAGCCCCATTAACTTAAAGAATTTTCCCTTAACCAATGCTGGTAGTTGACACAAGATCCATAATTTTGCTGTCAAGTGATTTCTTAAAAAATAGTCGAGGCATCATCTTCAACTATTTTTAAATGAATGGTGGACGGCGCCAATTTTTAGGGCCAAACGACCAGTTTTCAAATATAAGTAGTCTAATAGATATTGACTAAGCAATAAATGTGGTTAATCTTGTGCCGCAGTATAAAAACAGCTGAATTACCAGTAGAATTGGGTCTACACAAACATTAGTATACTACATAGTTACAAGTTTTATGTTACTTAATTACGTATACCCAATACTATCGGCATGCTCCCTGTACGTTAGATCTTGTAACTGACACAATCACAACTGACTGCGCAGCCTTTAGTCAAATTGTTTTACAACGAAGGGATTCGTGGCTGCTATAAAATGCACGCAAAGCGTTCACTTAAAATATAACACTCCGGCAACATTGCTGTATTCTAGCCAACATGACAATAAAGCGTTTTTATCCCATCTGAAAAATAGGATGTGCATCGAGAACTTCCCCGTTCTGTCATTCTTATGAGCGAAGAAAAGGAATAAACAGTAAAGTTGGAGTACTTTTATGGGGATGGTGGAACGCACAACAACTAGTAGTTTAAAAACTTCTGATATCCCTTTGATAAATGATAATCCTTTTGTGGTATCATGCTAGGAAATGTTCATCATGTGGAAAATATTCAAAATGTTTGAACTAGTGTGCCGACATACTTTAAGCTTTGCCCCCATAAATTATGCATTTCCATATATTCTTAATTCACTGACGAATAACCCAACGTTTGATTTTTGAGTTTGAACCAATTGAAAACGTTGTCATAATATTTAGTGTAATCTAATGACTGTAATAATAATTTTAATGTTAAATTCTGACGTTTACACAGCCGTTCTGTAAACATACTGACCGATCAAGCACTTTAAGGAAGGCTTGCAATGTTCAGCACAGTTGATTTTAAGCATAGTGATACCTAAATACTAACTCAAACAACGCCAGTCGACTTTGGAAAACTCTACGTTTGTAGACCCCGCCGCCATATAGCTAGAATATTGAGACCTTATAGCTTTAAGTAACAGATAACACGGTCCAACAGCTTGTCCTCGCACTAAACACTAAACTTACTAAACAATGCATATCGAGCAATTCGTTTTAATAATACGTCTATTTAAACTATAATAATAATTATTATCATTATTAGTATTATCATATTATTATCGATATTATTATTAGTTTGTGGCATATATTGTTCAAGTAAAATCTGTTAAATTAGATATGCCATATTCAGCCACGTTGGATTACTATACTTTGTGAAAATGAACCTTTCAAAGTTGATCAATATCTGGGCTTCCGCAGAAAACGCATAGTTGGAAGTAGCGTGATCGGCGCAGTTAATTTGTGGTGGCTATTTGGTAAAACTCTGTCCGTAGTCATCGTGCGGAACTACCTTTTATGGATCTAAGCAGGTCACCCATAATCACTCATGGACGTCCCCAAATTATAGAACGCACATGGAGTAACTGCGACGATTTCTACTTATTTAGTTACGGAAAATACCTGTGAGGGGGGGCCTCGTTATGAGTTAATTAAATAAAAAGTATACATATTAGATGTTAATGATGTGGCTGCAGTTGTGTTGATGTCGAAAATTATTTGCCCTAAGTTCACATTGAGTTGTTTTTCTAACATTTTGTTAGCGATTTATTTCTCGTTTATATATATGTATATATATATATATA
>MNPL01004824.1:16765-36980 GCA_002081605.1 Tropilaelaps mercedesae
GTATAACTGTTATGTCGGTTGCACTACTCCGGTATAAGAGTACCAGAACTTCGCTACCCACAGAAAAAGGAAGGTCGAACATCGAACTAAGAAAGTGCATTTGCATTGTCGATAACTTAACAACGGGTCGTACTGCGGTTTGGTAATGACAGATGATATGAAAACCATAGGCAGAATTAACACAAGCTGAATATGTTGCATTTTGTTCGAATAGCCAACAGCAGATTTATCGACGGGATTCGTCCCTCCATATGAAAAGCGAAACATCATTATTAGGAAAACATACAGCACGACAAACGCTTACAGGGTATTGCCAAAGAAAATTTGAAAAAAGAACACAGAAACATCTAGAAAATAATATTACCCATACACAGCCTTATAAATTCAACAGGTTGTCTAGCTCCCAGTTTTTCAGCACCTTTTCACACCATCGAAAATATCTGGTAGAAACACAACTTTATATATGCTGTCTTTAATATGAAATACTAATAATGCATAGATTTTTATATGGGGGTATTCTTCAGTTCAGCCAGCTGTGTTATTGAAAATGAAATGCATATACTATATCCTTAGCCGGATCACATAAAAAATTCATATATATTTAAAAGAAACTTCATCATACCGTAGCTAGCCAAAACGAACCAAAACAACGCCAGAAGCAAACGTCCCTGTCGGCAGTACATTACTGTGTAAAAGTGAATAAAGATCTGTAAATGTTTATTCGTTAACAAATAATCATAGAAGCACGCGCGGTCGATTTCCTACTTCCTTTTTATTGTAAAGCTGACGAAAATTTATTTTTCCTTGACTATTAATTATTGTGAACTAATTTCCTAGAATAGTAATGCTGCCTAAATCCTTTTTGAAGACTTTATACCAAAATAAGATCCAATTCTCTTTAACCGCAAGGGAACAGCGTCTGCGTGAAAAACACCTGGATCCAACAAGGCAGTGCCACATGTCACTCGACGATTGAAACCTATTTGCTTTTACGAGGAAAATGCATAAAATTTTCGTCACAATATTCCAATTGAACATCACTATATTTTTTCCGTGAATTTTCTTTCCGTTTAAAAACAACATTACTACTGTTTCACTAAAATTACTTATCTTGCGCGCTAATTATCCCATGACCGTTAACGCCATTGAAAACTTTATTACTGCAAGTTGTACTGAAATTGGTTCTGACTTATCTGGAAAAGACATAACATAGCTAGCCTTAGTATGGTAGCAAGAAGACTGGAAGCAGTATCAATATTTTTAAACAACTTGGACTGAAACTCGTTACATTCTAGACAAAAACGAATTTGTCAGTTTCGCGCTGGAAAAAGATATAATATCAAACAGCATGTGCTTTTATGTATATCCGAAGATCGATAAGATATATACGAAAACTATTTTACTACCATTACTGATATATTATTGGTATTGCTATATTATGAATCCCATTATAGCTAAGCTATATCCCGTTAAAACGAGAAGTTTCCAGGCTAGATATAAATAACACGAATAGTGCCGATTTTATGACTGTTATTTTTACATCATATAACATATGTGTTGTATGATGGTGCATCTCAAGGTTATCAACCTAAATGAGTGTTCCAGCACATGACTAGCTTTGATGTCCTACATATGTGCTTAAGAATATTACGCAGCTATCCTTGTGTACGTTTCGTACATATTTATGCCAACGTACAATAAAAAAAGCTCATTTAAGAAATATAGATCTAACTTGCTACGTACATCATTTACTATATCAAAAAAGAACAAGGCTATCTTTTTTATTGTATTCCAATATTAAAAATTAAAATTATCGTCAAAGATTTTTACATACCGCTGAGAAAACGTTACTTAGCGTAGATCTGAAATGCACACTATTTCCACGGCGAAGACATCAGTGGATGACAGTTTTAAACTCCCAGTGAATTGATATACTTTTTTAAAACGCAATTAACACTATGCAAGTTATCCACAACCGAGCCACAAAACCCTTCTACATTAAATGTACAACTCTATTCTCAATTTGTCACCGTGACAGTCATTTGTTATGTGACAGTTACCGTGTTTCTTATACCAAACTCTTCTCGATAAATAACCACTACTTCTTCTATATTATATTTATAAATATCGTCCTTTCATTCACACTTGATGTTATTGTCGTCGTTTTCATACACTCACGGTAAACACATGCGTCGGAGAGGCGACGCCACCGGGTACCACTCGATACATACTTGGTCCAGGAAGGCAGTTGTTAGCAGCGAAACACAACCAGCAGCTCTCTCACGACTACAATAGATATTCAACGTCCTCAAACAGTTGAACAAAGTTCAGGGTTAAAAAATCAAGAAGGCCAGCATCAGACTTCTGCAGGCCATTCAGCTGGCAGACATGAATGGTCCAAATTCACGTTTACACAGACTGTTCCTTACAAAGAAGGTTCCCTGTAACAGCTAAGGGAATACAAAGGCACTTAGTCCGGGGTGATGGCGCCTACATCAACAGAAGGGCGAGGCGCGCGTAGACATTGCTGTGTACAAAGCTATTCCCAACTATGCTTTCTTTTTAGCTCCTGACGTCGTTGTCAGCACTGAACGCTGTATTTCGTCGTCCAGTGCCTCATGGGTCTTGTACGGGCCGTTGTCACTGGTCATCACTCTACTTCTTTACTTTGCTGTGTGTATGATCCATCCGATGTCATTTGGTTCTTCTCGTCACCCGATTCGTAGAACTAGCACTCTTCGAATAGCTTAGTTTTTCACGACTCATGCGCACATACACCAATACTTGTACAAAATTGCTGTTGCTACCTTGCTATCTTCGGCGAATCATCGGACACGGATCAACTATTTCCTCTTTTTAGGTGCGATTTCATAGCACACCAGTAACGGATATCTGTCCGCTACCCGAGGATACTTGACGCCGCCAGAGTTAGCTACCAAGCGGTTGGTAGTGAATAAAACCAGCCGGAGTAGATCAACAACAGCAGTGCTACTACAAAAGATAGCGTCAACCGCCGTTTATTCGTCCACCTTTTCGGGCGCGCTAATCTTATGATCCCTTGTCGAGTGAATGAACGACGGAAGCGCCCGTACTATGTACACTCTTTTAGTGGGACTCGCCGACCGAGAGACACACACGCAGCCAAACTCCCGCTCGCTCGCTCGCAACGTAACACTCAACGCGGCACAGACCAACACAGAACCTGTTACCAACACTGCTACCACCACCAATGAAAGTTCGCCTGCGAAATAATAGTACACAAGACGACGAACAGAGCAGCACTCGAGGCGAACAACAACATTAAACGCAGCAACAGCAGCCGTCACTGTAACTACAAGGGCAAGATAACAACAACAGTAGCAGCAGCAGAAAGAGTAGCCGCCAACTTACACGCGAATGAGGCGACCCGGCCGTGTCTCGATAGTATCGACACGCGCACTCACAATCAATACGTGCACAGGACATGGGCAGACCATTGCCAAATGAATCATACACGCCACTACCCAGACCGCGGGCTCCGCACGGACCTTTTTTGTGGCATCCGTGCATCTGAAGATTTTCCCCTTCTATAGCCCTATAGAAGAAAAAACAGGCGCCACAACAGCATGGGGATTGGGCAGATTGTAAGAGGCTCCCGGCAACCTCAACAAGAACTAAGCCGGCGGAGCAAAAGCGCAAAACTAGACAGCGAACGACGGAGACCCGTTTGACGGTTGATGGAAAGAAGAAGTTGTCTGGAGTCGTCTGCTCGGCGCGCACTCTTCATTAGATGAGTGTCACTAAATGTAGATAGGATTGACTTAATAAGTGTAAACAACTACTGAAGGCGAATAGGGCCGTATGCCTGTGTAAGTTTACGCAGTGCTACGTATATTACTACTGTTTACACTCCACTCACTCTGAAGTGCGCTAAGATCGCGAAAGCGGCGCCAAACTATAAAATTAGCACAGCAAGTAGCCTGTGTATCCCGGCGTTGATAACTTAACCGAATGTTCATGTAAGCTAAGTGAGATTAAATCTGTAGATACGAATTTTAGAGCTGTAGCTTTAATATAAAATTCTTATAAGTTTCGCATTGTTGTGGGTATATAGCAATGATTTTTCGAATGCACCGAGCATCAGTTTTATTCGTTCACTGATATACATTATATAGCGAATGTATTTGTATTAATGATGGTTTTCAAAAAACTAAGCAGGAAGGTAGTACTACGTGACAAACGCCGACAAAAAAATGCTTTGCAACACTATCGTTTCAGTATACTAGATAATTCTATTCCATTTAATTGTTCGACTTATTTAATATTTTCTTCACCTCTCATGAAAAATGCCACAGTAAGTTGTGACACGACAGACTATGTGTTTTTGACACCATTAATGTAATAATTTCTGCTGTTATACAGAAATCATGCTAATGAATTTTTCTTAATTGATCAGTACAACCCATATACAACAATGCGTGACATTAATACTGCTTGATGTTGGTGCTGGCTTTAAGAAGGATTAACTTTTATTTTCTATATTAGATGCTTCATTAAGGTGAACTCGCTAGAGAAACGACTTAGTGCTTTGTTAATAAATTCCAGTAGCTACAGCATCTGTGCATAGTGCATAGCAAAGAATAGAGATAATGGCACGTTCAGTCTGTTCTATTGATGAGAGTAAAATTCGAAAGAGGGAAAGTCATTTAATTCGTATCCTAATATATTTACGTCTATTAACTTAATTTGATAACCACGAAGTCTATGTACCTGTATCCATATGCCGCGTTCCAAGTTGAAAGCAACTATATTACCTAATGTAACGATTTCTGTTGTTTCTATTCGAGCTTGGTGTTGTAGAGCTCGGTAACTTGGTGCAATCGCGCGTACCTTACGACAGGAGGAGACACGTAGGTGCACGGGTTCGACCTCAACCGTTGCACATTTACATGTATGGGGTCCGTTTTACGAAGAAATGCAAAAAGCGGTGCCATGGACATTAAATGTTGGCTGATGGTCAACTCTGAAACATTTTAAATATTGTTGTCACGTGGTGAATACCTACTTTTTATTAAGGAAGTTCACATGAACATTTTCTCGTAGCGTACCACTTGTCGTCACTCCACAGGTGGTTGTCTTCGCTTCTGCGCTCAACAGGTGGCCGTATATAGGCGCATCTTAGCTGAGTAGTGGTAAACTGTCTGTCATGACGGTATATCACAGCGAATATAATTCATAACCTACCCTGCTGACTTTACTTTCTCCCTATAACATGTAACTAAAAGAAATGATATGTATGAACGAGTGTTAATATAACGAATTAAATATAAGAATGTGTGTCAGGTCTTGGTAGCCGTAACATGGTTGGGGTAGCACTAATTGTGTTCGACGCTTAGCTGGTAGTAGAAATATAGGTAAAGCAAACAGTAATAACTTTTTCTGCTCGTGCCATGCTGAAACTAAGAGAGTTTTGTGGTTTTAATGTGGCCTCATCTACGGTTGATCATAAATCACATATTGTATTATTATTATAGTTATTATTATGACGATCATTATTATTAATAATATTCGCGCTCGTTTAACATACCATATCTAATTTTGAGACATTCTTCCCAAATATTGCTTATTTACATACAAGTAAATGTGTATCTATGAGGTGCGAACATTTCGAAAGCGAATGAGCAGGTTTGTAACTAAAAGCTGCTTATAGTGGCCAATATTAAGTTATATTATCAGTAAGCGAAAGGCATTGGAAAAGGAAGAGACACGTTATGGAGTTTCTGTTATAATCCCTGTTGACATTCGCGTTGCTTCGCCAGACGTTAGAGCATCACGCATTCATGTTTCCGTGCATTCTGTTATGTACCTAATGGCTGTACAACGTATACCTGCGTAAAACAAGCTTTCGTGTGGGATCCCAGGACTCCTCTAATTCAGCATGTTGTGATTCCTGGAGAGTGGTAGTAAAGTATCCAGAAACCGAACAGACTCTATGCCGCTTAGACTCGCGATCGGTGGTTAACGGATTTGAAGAGGAACCAACGAACATATCATGAAGTAGCGATTATGATAAAACAGGCGAACGAATGTTGTAGCCTGACAATAATCGTATATTCATAACTTGCTAGGGCAAGGCCCTACACCGCTTTATGTGTGCAAATGAGAGCAGCTTAAACAGCTGATGCCTTTTCGACCTTAAAAATGAACTGGTGTGGCGCCCTATGTATAATGCGAATAAAAATGATAAAAATTGTCACTTAAGGATGTCGAATAAGGCGTTTCCTTAGTCTCCATTATGATCTTATTTATAAATAAAGCCTGCTTTTTTTTACCACATCGTTATTCAAAATATTGCTGGCAATCATTTGAATACATTCCATCTTTTCGGCACAATGAATCAACCTATTCTTCGACCAGTTTTATTAGTGCAGAGAAAATTTATTTCTATTCCTTTCGTATTGAAAAATGATAATTTTTCAATAGATAGAAACCAACCAGGCTTACGCCGGTCTGAACTCCAGTCATGTAATGATTTAATGGAGGAACAGTCCACCTTTCAAAGCTTCTTCACCTTAAAGGTTCATTAATTCAACATCGAGGTCGCAAACTATTTTATCAATATGAACATTTCAAAATAATAACGCTGTTATCCCTCGAGAAACCGGATGTTGAGGAAGTATGCCTCGTAAATTTCGGGATCGCTTTAATTCTGAATGCCTGTATTAAGTCACACAATCAAAATTAGCTGATAATCGGGAAGCTCGGGTCTAGCGAGTTGTCTTTACAACAAGCGAATTTCTTTAGTCACCTAAACAAATCTTGATTTTAATATTTTTATTTATCGATTTGATATGCCATTTTCAAAAAATAACACTTGAAACAGCTCCCGTTATAGCCTGGTAGCGCGGGTCGGACATAGAAATTGCTGGAGCTTTACTTCTCTGTACTTGCGATAAGATATTTTATATAGAAAAAACTCTGTGTCTTGATTCCCATTCTGTTATCGATGTAAATCGTTTGCCAAGTTTTCTTGAAAATTTTCCTAAATTCGCGCCAATGACTTCCGATTGTATTAACGCCATGGGCTGAAACCTGCAGGTTTGGCCAAGTTCCTTTCAATTTCTCTGTGTTTGTGCCTTCCTTCTCTTTTCACGGCCTATTCTGTTACAACAGATCACACACCATTGCGCGAATGTAGCGACCACCGCTGCTTTCTAGAGCCAGAAGATAATTTGTTTGGAATAGGGAGTTCCATAGAGCAATTCCATACCAGTCATGGCCGGAAACTAAAAAGATGCAACTACCGGTTATCAAAGAAGGAGCTGGGATAAATAGATTCAATTACATTTTATATAAAATTTTAAAGCTTTTTTCATTCATATTTATTACGATTGCTGCAAAATATTTAGAATTTATCCTGATATAATATACATGTGGACAAAAAACATATTTCTTCTCCAAGTGCATGTTTACGATCAGTATTGTTCTAGCAAGAGCCCATACGATCCTCAGGCATATTCTTTTTTGTGAGAACACCGCTAAAACGACTGTGTGCTCGTTTATCTCAGTAGTCATCGTCAACTCTGTTTTCACGCAATATTCCGTGAACTGATAGAATCGAACTATTAAATACGTTCTGGAGAGATCTGTAGCATCGATTTATGCTCTCAATCCGCACAGACGTCTAGCGAGCCTATGTTTGATTGTGTCTTAATTGTTATATTCACTAAATGGACCAATTTTTTTGTTGCTTTGGAGCTACAGTAATAAATAAAAGTATAATATAAAAAATGGACAGCAGTACCAAAAATGAACAAATATTAGGCGTCACCCAATACTCTTACAGCACTTAAATTGCTTGGAATGTAAAAAAATTGCTGAACGGTCCTTTCTGTTTCTTTGTTAATTTGTATGCGCATTGATAAAACAGTAACGCACTGTCGGTGCGTTGTTTACATAAATTGTATAGTCACTACGTTGGACATTTTCGAAGTTTGTAAAATGTTTACTTAACTAGCTTAAAAAGCTTGGCCAAATCTAAAATAATATAGTTTCTGGGATTTAGAGAGATCACAACCATTTGAGGGGCATGTTCTTAATCCGAAAGCAAAATTTTCAGGGTTCGGTTGAACTATAATTGTAATTTTTTGTCACGATATTATCTAACCTTCGACAGTTCCAAAAGCATTGAGTATTTGAAACACCAATTTCAAATACTCAGTGTTATTTGACATCTCCGATGTAAGTTGATACTTTTGATGTAATTTGGCACCACCCGATGTAATTTGACAGCACAAGAACAGCACAAAGATCTAAAATTATACACAAGTCAGTGACACTCAATAAACATGAATATTAAAAATAAACGTTAAATAGACAAAACATTGGTTAAATACGCTTATGCGCTAGTAGAATAAATAAATAAGTAACAGAGGAGCTCTTGAGGGCGAGCTGACAATGGGCTTTGATCATGCTCGGGTCGACCAAAAGCATCTTATGCTGACTGGTATTAGCTCCCTGGCTGACTAAGGTAAGTCTTTTCTGGGAGACCAGGGAGGCGACATGGGCACATCCCGATGCGTGGTGTCTCCCGCAGATATGACCGCATCTCGTGCGTACAAATGCGGGGGCAGGTTCGTGGTAAACGCCGAGAGAGCCTGTGATCACGCACCAATTCAATCAATTTTATCTTCTCCACGTGTCATCGTCAATTGCTCCAGTGTTAGGGAAACCAGGATCAATATTTGCAAATTTTCTCTTTTTGGACGAGAGCACCTTGTTGGCAAGGAGCGTCGGCAAGTTGTTAGTAGTTGTAGTGCCGCTAGTTGTTAGTAGTAGGCCTAAATACAATTATTTATTGACATGCCACCGGGCGTTGGCTACCGTATTAAGGATGTCCTCAGTGGATATACGTGTTCCACGTCTGACGTTCATTGCCAACTTTTTTGCCCGGTTAACAGTCAGTCCGAGTTCAAGAAAGGCAACACAAAGCCTGACAAGGGTCTACTGAAATTGGAACCGACTGCGGTCATAGGGAACCAGGTCGCCCGCATATAAAATAACGTTGACCAGATCACGTTGGCCTCGAATCAGGGTTGGCAGGTTTTTAAGCAAAACCAAGAACAGGAGAGGGCTGATTTTTTCTCTCTGTGTCTTTCCTGTTCTTCGCAAGAAGAAAGGGCTCCGCAACTCCATAGTCGATTGTGAGTTTATTCTCTTGTAGGATCGCTACCAGCGGGCCTAGTATGTTGGGGGGAACCTCACTCATTACAAAGTCTTGAACAAGCTGATTTGCGGGGCAGAGTCAAAGGCCGTCTTGAAATTAATAAACGTTCCGAAAAATGGTTGCGATGGCTTAGCCAAAGCTCAATAGATCCGAGCCCTGCGGAATCCTTGATAGAGGGCAGGGGATCTCTGAGGACTGCCATACTCGATAGTAAGGAAAAAGATAAAAGTCTGTTTTCAGAAGGAGACCACACAGAAAGAAAGCGCCCAGATCACAAAGAGCCTTTTCCACCCAAAGCCGATTTTTGACGGGCGCGAATACAGTGCGACGGCAGGGGAAGAAGAAAAGGAGGACATCTCAGTGTTAACTCAAGAGGAGGTCCTGAACGTGGCAGAGAGGATGACATCAGGCAGAGCTCTTGGCTCATGAGGGATGCCAGCAGAGGTTGTCAAATATCTCTTCAAAACATGGCCATCTGTGCCTGTTCAGTGTGTTACAGCAATGCTCAGGGAAGGGAGTTCCCCAGAAACCTTGAAGTGGACAAATCGGGTACTAATACCAAAGTGATACGGGTCGTACAGGCCGACATGCCTGCTGAACTTCTTCTCTAAGGAAATAGAGAGGATCACCGAGCAGAAACAGAGGACCTTTACGGAGGAGAGCTACCTTTTGTCCAACAATTAGTATGGCTTCAAAAAGATCAGTGCATCCGGCCATAGGTAGGGTGATGGACGAGACAGAGCATGAAAACAAAAGGACTTTGAGGGCCAGGCAGCTGGTACTTCTGGTTCTCCTGGATGTCAAAAATGCCGTCAGCAACCTAAGATGGAAGCTCATACTGGATACGTTCAAAAAGAGGCCCACCCCTGGGTATATTGTCAACTCATATCTGCCGTTACTTTGGAATATCGCCTATAATAATGTGCCTAACTCTCATTTTGCTAACATATGTAGATGATCTCACGATCTTGTAAGAGGGCAAGAACAACCTTGAACTGGAGAGCGGTCAGATACCGGGCGTACCAGGTGGACACCGGTCTGAGGGGTCAGGCATATTTGGATGTTGCATCGACCAAAGCAGCCAAGGCAACACTGACAATTACTATGGCCAACACCAACTGCCCATTAAGGTTTGACGAGACGACTCTACGCCGCGGTCACGGATTCGATAGATACCTTAGCGGCGCCCGTTTGGTTCGAAAGAGTATTATTCAACACAGAGGACGATAGCCCTCTGATGCACTAAAGCGTACAGGACGGTTGCGACGAAAACGGCAACGGTCCTTGCAGGAACCGTCCCCTGGCGAATCAAATTTCAGCAAAGAAGGGAGGGATGGCGGGATTCCGAAATTTTGCGAGAAGATAGCTGGGAAAGCATGATTAGCGGCTGGCAAGCGGAGAGGAAAAATGAAATGGGCTTAGGGGGAGACCATGTAAAAGAACTAATACCGGACTTCAGGACATGGCTGGAAAGAGAAGAAGGGAACATCACATGCTAATTAGTACAGACAGGGGACTTTGGTATATACCCGCACAGGATTCACAGGGACACCGAAACTTGCGAATACTGCAATAATGGAGACAAGGCCTCCCCCGAGCACACGCTGTTCAGAGCTTGGTCACAACATCGAGGTTTTTTACTGAAAGCGAGGGTACCGGCCAATGACCTGAGAGAAACGATGATTGGGGATAAGGAGGTATGAGCATAACTGTGAGCGAAATTAAAGAAGTACCAAGAGAAAAGAGAAACAAGGAGCGATTGGTAACAGAACAAAGCGGGAGCCTGGCCGATTGATCCAGCGCACTCACAATACATTCACTGGCAGAATGTTGAAAAAACGGTTTTTCCAGTGTGATGTGCATCAGATGGCGTGAGTTTTAGCGGGTAGGTCCGCCTAAAGCGGAAGTTCCACACTACCCGGCGGCCATTTCGCGGTGGAGATGGGTGCTCATGAGAGTTTTTCCGTTGCAAAAAATAGATCTGAGCACGCTGTCGTGGTGGAGCGATTACATCTGATGCCATTTTGTTCTTTAGAAATAACCTCCATTGCCTCTTTCGCTTCCTGTTTGTCAGAAGCAGCTTGTAGCAAATACTTTTTTGGCTATGCCTTGCCAAGAGGACGACAGCGTTAGGTTTCCCTTGCCCTTCGGAATAACGAGGAGGTTGCCCTCAAGCCATTGTGCGGAGGCCGTTCAACAGGGTGCCAGAATGACAGCGATCCACCAAACATCGCACCTTGGCACCGTTTTGCGAATTATTCAAGCCCCGACAGCAATGCTTGTTGAGCGCATCAAAAAGACGCCTCCAGATTTGACGCGAAGAGTGACCTGGCGTTTGCTGCTGCTACTTTAATGTAGAGCAATTCTTAATACAAGAACTGACATTTATAATCACAGAAGTGTTTTCTATTCGTACAATACGTGTGCACTTTCTCGACAAAGTTTTTAGTATCTATAGGCCGAGAGCTTTGTTAAACCGTTCGAACAGAAACTAAATTAAATGACCTTTTCTACATTACTAAGGAATATTTCGTCCTTCTTTCAGCTTAGTACTACATGTAAACTCAAGAAATTCGGAGTCGGAGCCACGAATCTGTTTTTAATATGGGTATATTGTTAACGTTGTACATGGTTGCCATATCAGTTGTGAATTAATGTCGGTTGTTATTGTTCTTATACGTTTTTTAATGGCTGCGACGCACTCCAACTGGTTGCAACTAATAATAGTAATAATATTTGTAATATGAGTACTGTAATAATAATGCTTAGCTGCTAAGTAGTTCACTTATTATAGTTCATAAACGTATAGCGACTATATATTCTAAGTATATATATCTCAAGTCAGTAGCTGCTCAATAAGCAATTTTTACAGCTGTACTATTGTTACTTCACCTTTATTTTATCACAGGCAGCACGCAAGCAGCGCGTAACCTCTAACCTACCCAAAATCCGCAGATTATCTACAGAAATTCATCCGTTCCCAAAAAAGAGATCTAATGTTGTGACTTTCGAAAACCCGCCCCTACCCACTTTCTTAGCAAATAAAGGAAGCGGTGGCTTTAGGTATAATTACGACACCAAATTTAGTCTGGATGAGCTACGTGATAAATAAAGTCAGTCGGTACATGAGGCTCCGCATAGATAGATGTGACTGACTACGAAACATTCAATTAGAACTGCTTAAGCAGAAAGTGAAATCACAGCAAACTTTATGCATTCTCTACGCACTCTCGAAGCGCGAGAAACCGCAACAAAACGTGAACGAGAGACACCGCTTTTAAAACCTCCAAAGTAAAAAGTTTTATTGGTAATATTTAATAAAAATGAATTGTAGTTCTCTTTCTACTGCACCTTTTATATAATCATTCCGTATTTATTAAAAATAGACGAGAAACATATTTTAATAAAGATTTATAAAATATGAATACCTAGCTTGGCCCAAACTGGTACATGGACATCGGGTCCACACAGCCCCATAAAACTCTTTGCGAACCTTCGTTATTGCGTCACACTTTAAAACTATCCATTTTCTCTTCTTAACACTAAACTGAGTACCTATATCTGGAATGATGTTTATAATCGTGACTGCGGCCTCTCTCAGTTTAGTAAAACGATGATAAATGCAATGCTAGAACACTAAATTGTTATACTTCTCAAACTGAGGCACTGAATGGTATACTCATAATTCCAAGAAGGTCATCGAGCCCACCAGCAAGCGACTAACATTGACAAGGTTTGTTGTAACGCGATAGAAATACTTCTCTGGAGGGTAAGTAATTTTACGCCAATCGAAGAGAAGCAAAAGTAAAAGCAGGCTACCTGGGGCAATATTTACACAGTGTATTTCTATGGCGCATTGCCAAACCGCGCAGTTTCTTCAAATTTGGCGCGTTTCCCCCACGCGCTCACGTTGATCAGTCGGAGTGCGTAACCAGTCGGGCGGCTGACTCTGCTGCTAGCCTCTTACGCCGGTTTCTAACATCTCGCTATGAGCCTCACTCTTCTCTCTAATCCCTCGGACCCGCATAGAGAACTATTGCGCGTTTTCTACATAGATCTGCCCTGTCTGAGTGTCTTGTGTGTAAACGTGGTGCGGCGCGGTCTCCGAGTGACCGGGGGAGGGAGGCGGCGAGCAAGCAAACTCTTCGCCTAATATCAGTGCCTTTTCATCTGCCCCTGCCTGCCAGAAGCGAGGGTGAGAGCTGTTTCGTCGACCGCTCGTCGGTGTTCGTGGCGGCCGCCATCTTTGTTGTTGAGCTGTCTGTCCCTGCGTGGTCTACCTGACTGCTGGTGCTGTTGGTGGTGCTCTTAGCCAACTCGCCTAGGTGATGCCTCCGGCTCTATGCAGTTGTTGGCTGTTGACTATGTCTAGCCGCTATTCGGCTACGACTACCTAGTACCACCAGATGCCCTGTCGGCCTGTTAGTATCTGTCGCTCTGAAAGCATCTTATTTGTCGTGCATCTCGCGGACGGTTGCTGAGTTGGCTGAGTCGATTCAGCTTGGCCTCGCTAGTACGACCACCGCTCTGCATACTACCAGTGTTTTTGTCGGTCGCGGCTATCGCACACTGCACATTAAGTACGGTCTCCCGTACCAACGTACCACTTGCTCTGCCCCGTCCTACCGCTCCCGAGTGTGGGAGTCACCGGCGTGGGGAGGACAGAACTTAGATCAGAACTGAAGTTGGATGCATCATTGATTTTCAACAACACGTAACTACTACTACTGCTACAATTAGAATTCCTGTAACTGCTGCCGCTCGTCGTGCTCTGGCTACTTTGAGGACGAGCGCCAGTACTCGACAAACGATAATTGGAAACAAACCCATTACTACGATATACAGAGAAGCCGCTACCGTCGCCCGCCGCCTGCTTAGTGAGTGACTGACGACTGAGCAGTAGAGTCGTGCCGCTCAGTTGGTTTGTGATTGCGTTCTCGTGAAAGTGGTTGCTGTTGTTGTGTTGATAGTCGGCCGAGCTATTTGTGTGTCGTTCGGGCTTTGTTTGCTCGTGGAGTTGGTTGGCAGATGGACTGCTGGCGTTGGTACTGGAGTGCTCAGCCGCTCATTGAATTCTACAGGACGGGTGGACTCAATATCCGCCCGACTATCGCCATTGTGCCGCCACTTGTGGTTCCTAGGGTACTGCGCATTGGCTCGTTACCTGCTCCACTGGTTGTTTCAGGCAAGCGGTTCGGGGTAGTGCTTGCCATACGCAGGCTGTGACTATTATATCGTCTGGCTGCTCCCACCAGTTCGTCGACTATACGCTGCAAGAGATCGCTAAGCTATCCGACAAAGGGCACTCATTAAAAAGTATCAACAGCAACCTGTCTGCTGCTGCCCGTCGAATACCGTCCCGCTGAGCGTCCCGTGGGTGGTGGTAACTATTGTGTTACCACTCGACGCCACCGGCGGCTGGCGCTACGAATATCGCGCACGGACACACACACAGATACACTCTCCGTGAGATGAACAGAAGTATACGAACAAATAGATCCAATAGGCGCCATTAAGAAGAAAAACTGAAACAACCTGGTGTTGTAGTTCAGCCCGCTTATTAGCTCCTTGTGAACGTACTTCAGGCTACAATACAGATAGCTTTACTATTGTGTAGCTGCTGCGCTAGACATCGTGTGAATACTGTTACACTACTCCATTGTCGCTTACTTGTACCTCCGGTATGTGTTGTGTGTGTATATGTGCCAACTGTATATAGGCCAGTTATAAGTAAACAGGGAGACGTACGGAGATTACGTAAAAACCTTGAAGGGATCTCTGCCGGCCGTTTTTTTAGGTTTCTTGAGCATTATAGGTTTCGCCATCATCGTGTCATAAATGCCTTTTTGCTGCATTCGTCGAATGAGCCGGCCTCTGTAGGATTCCGCAGCGTCCGACGTTCTATTCTAGTAAAATTGTCGGATCGAGCACGGAGAGTTGCCCTAAGAACTCCACACGAGTCGCCTCTCTCAGACCAGCTATTCCTCTAGGGTGGTCATGATTGTCAATGCTGAATGGTGAGGTTCGCCTTGGGCTCACACGAACATCGTCGATTCTACTTGCTGTGTTCCCAGCGGCCCCTATCACTGCTGCTCGTAACTTCGGCTAATCCTGGGGTGTCTGGTTCTTATTGCGGCTGTGTTTCATGGCGATAGACTTCGGTCGAAAGGCTCTGTCCAAGCTGTCGGGTTTTTTGTCCTCGGCGAAAATAAGCCGCTGTGCGTCGCCGCCTCACGGCGGCCATCGAGACGATCAGGCTGCCGGCGGACTGGGTGTGCGTGGAGGCCAGACCGGGGCAGCCGCCGGGGGCATGGAAGCCGAATTTGACGAAATTGACAATGCCGGCGATTGGCCACGATTATTTGCGCTGCTCCGAACACGAGGCGAGCCAAGTGTCGTTTCGGGTCCAGCAGCCGCATCAAGATATCAAGCCGCGAAGAAATCCGACAACCAAAATCTCAACCGATACACGGACGTTCTACCTTTTGATCATTCGCGCGTTGTTCTCTCGCGCGGAAGTGTCGATTATATCAATGCTAATCAAGTTGACTATGAGCGGGCACGTCGAAGTTATATTCTGACTCAGGGACCGCTCGAGGAGACGGTCGGACACTTTTGGCTCATGGTATGGGAACAACGAGTGCCAGTTATCATCATGCTGAATAAGATCATCGAGAAACAACGTCTCAAATGCCACAAGTATTGGCCAGACGCCGATGAACCCATAGAAATCGACGAACTCCAACTAAATGTCGAATTGCTTTCTGAGGATGAAACCGAAAGCTACGTGCGACGCACAATGCGTTTATCGGATAGTAAAAGCGGCGACAGTCGTGAAGTAATACAGTTCCAGTATACGGAGTGGCCAGACTTTGGCATTCCTCAACGTCCCGACGATTTTCTCCAGTTTCTTGAGCTCGTCCGCGGATCCGATCTTCTCTCAGGTGGTGAAAACGACAAGGAAAAAGGCCCACCGGTGATACACTGTAGTGCTGGTATTGGCCGATCAGGGACTTTCTGCCTTGTCGATATTGTTCTTAAGATGTTTGAAGATGGTACGGTGAAGGATAATGGCGACATCGATATACAAGAGATTCTACTGAGTCTTCGCAAGAGCCGAACCGGTCTTATTCAGACGCCTGACCAACTGAAGTTTGCCTACATCGTTCTCATCGAAGCTTTCAAACGGAAACGAGGAGAAGGCGCTACAACATTCGGAGATGCCGGTGCCAGGAATGATAACAAAGAGCCGATGGAAATTGAACCTCCTGGTTGCAATGGCGACCTTCGCCATACTGGCGGCCGGCCTCACAAAGCAACAAAGAAGAAAACAGAAGCTGATCTCGAGGCTACATTTGAGCACGGCGACGATGATGGCGATGAAGTTCATGATGATGACGATGAAATTGTCGTGCATCGGAGTGACCGCAGCTTAAAGGTGTCGGCAGGCATGTCGTGTGTCGCGGATGCTCGGACGAATGACACGGATAGGGCGACTGAGACAGAGGCGAAGTGTAGCAACAGCAGCAGCAGTGAACACATGAACACCAACGGTCCTGAACTCGATGCGGAGACGACGCAGGAAGGAGCTGGAGACCAGAGGGATGAGGAACTTCAGACCGAAACGGAAGGTGGAGATGATGGCAGTGAGAATAGTGGCGGTGAAGACGAAGGTTCGTCGCCACAGAAACGAGCCCACCACCGTCTCAGTCTGAACAACTCGGACTCGAAGGAGGAGCCGATCCTGAAGAGAACCAAGAGTCAGGACGAGTAGTGTCTGTGGCTGACGCCTGTAACTCGGCCGGTAGTGCGCGCCGTTACCACCGTTGTGCAGAAGCCCTGTGGCCTTCTGGCCAGTTGTTTCAGCACGAGTGTGCGCGTTAGCTGAGCCGCACTCAGGAATCATAAACACAGCCAATTACCATGATCACTACCCAAAACAATTAAAAAAATATAGAAACCAGAAGACAGATAAATAGATATTTTTTTTGTTTATTATATTTGCAAACAAATAAAGGGAGAACACATCACTCTTTTCTTCTCGAAAAGCCTAACTTTTACCACATACACACACACTTAAATACCTGCAGGGAATCACGCAAACACATATGTGCATACGTACACAAATGGATACATAGGTAGGAAGGTAAACACACCAGTCATGGCAGGTCTACAAAGACTTCAGATAGATATCAGATTACGATGACAACATAATCCAAATATAGTCACCGAAAAATCACTATAATGAACTGCCAAAACATGCTATATCTATATGCACAATTAGAACATCCCCATGAAATGTACACGTACGTAGCCTCTAAGTGTAACGACGAGGAAGAAGGTTGAGCCACAGATTGTATATGTAAGCTGGACCCAAGACGCATAAGCACTGTTGAGTTGAGTGATAACCTGCAAGTCGTGGAAAAACGCCTCAGAAGCACTGGCTAATAATTGACGTTCTTGATCAACAGAGCGATATGAGAGGCGGCTAGCTTGTATTCAGTTTGGTATCTCCACATGTGCTACAGCGTATTTGTGCTGAAAACGCACTGTGTAGGGTTTTTGGAGATAAATACTCTTCCCCACCAAAAAGAAAATCCATTGTGCAACTAGAAAAACTACCTAGGCAGCTGGATTGGGCACGTTGGTTCATATTCCTTTACCAGTACGCGTATTTATGAATGTGCATGTGTGCGTGTATGCGTGTGTGCGTGCTTTAGTGTGTGCGTGCGTGTGTATGTGATGACAGTTTTGTCATCAAGTTCTTATACTTTTTAGTCACGATTTGTAACACCTTGTAAAACGAGAGTGGAGCCGCCAGTTAGGCCAGACAAATACTTTAGAGACAACAATAGCAACTACAACAAGAATCGATTACTTTTCTTGAACGCAAGCCATATGGTAAATGTGCACGGTACATGAGGTATCTAGCAGGCGACATTCTTCACCCCATATCTCGATGTGTATGGAACTTTAAGTCATAATGTGATAGAAAGACTTGATCGGAGGATTTATTTAATTGCACTGACGGCTGACTGATCACGTCATCTACTACAGTGGAGTATTTAGCAGTTTTATGGTATATTGATTGATGTACTTATTGAGAGAAAAAGAAATTGCTTGATTAAATAGTTTGGCAATTTGGTTGCTACCGCCACTAGACCGTTTTCACTTTTATTTTTGTCAATATATGAATATCTATGGGGTTCTAATATAGCATATTATCCTCCGATTTATTCTTTGATTTGTATTTGTTCTTCCTTTTTTCTTTACTAATATATGACGCTTGCTTATGAGGGTGCTCAACATAGTTGGGCGGGGTCGTCCTATTTTCGTAGGTTCACTTATTTTGCAATTGTGAATGGCCCTTTCGTCCCTGGAAAGCCGACGTCTTTCTTCAGTTTCTATACGATCTGCTTTACCGCGCACAGATTTCTGCGAGCATAAGTTTTCTACGGACGTTGTCATCTTGAGCCGGCCCTGTAGGCCATGCTTTCCCCCGGCCTCGTAGCACTGCCTTGTCACGACCGCTAAGCTAAACTCTGTAATCATATAGACGAGCAGTTGTTGTACATTATCGATGCTATCCACTACGAGTATTGTAGCTCTATAAGGTCTCAATGTCAAACTGAGTCATTTATGTTCGCATCGAAGAACGCTGCATAGCATAGTCAGTGATGGACTTTGTTGAACTGTTTCCTGAGGCAGCTGATGGTAGTTTGTGAATACAAAATAACAAAATAATAGTTGGTTAATGCTCGGCTGAGTTTTTTGTTTTATCAACAATGGCTTTATCTAAAGGAAAGTGTTTGGCCGTTTTCTACCCACTGCCCTAAACACGACCGTTAGTCAAATGTAACTTGATTGACAAATTAATCATCGAGCCAGTATAGATTCACTAATTTTGTAGATTTCACAACAAACGGCAACGGCAGCGCCGGCGAGGCTGGTTTGTTTGTTACACGCTGTTATCCGTCATACTCAATTATTGGTTCATTGGTTAAACTACCGGAGATATAACTTACAAGCAGGTGCGTAATAGGAGGGGGAAAAACAGCAAGAGCGGCCCTAATCACGAGTAATGAATGTACACAATAACAGACATAACCAAATAATCACCGCAAGCTATCGTATACTGCCGGTACAATAATGGCGGATTGCCTATGCAAACATAACAGTTCTATACAGAAATAAGGCGTTGTGAACGATTGAATTGACAAGGTAAACAATTTAACAGAGGCGATCGAAACTTACCAAGAGGTGGCCTAAGCGAAATAACAAAACGAGAAAATGGAAACATATGAGCTAATTTCAAGCAAAATGACTTCATTTACCTCACGAGATCGAAGCGAATCTGTCATAAAAGTTGTCACTCGGCTTCAGTACGGCAGTAGATGTTGTATAAAGCTTATACCTGGTTAGTTGTGAGCAAATGTAAACCTTAAACAATATATCATACAGCAGAAGAAATAACGGCAGTTATAAAGTAGAAACGATACAGACAATTGATTTACTTTAAAAGATCGAATTAGGGAAGTTCTGTATAAATTTCATATGCCAACATTAACAACTTATAATAAATATGTGAGAAAAAGATGTTAAATTGTATGGTGCGCACCATGACGATAGTCAGGAAATGTTGCCCAGATGGTACTAATATTGCTATATTAATATAGGCGAGTAAAATACTTCCAGCGTAAAAGAATATGCCGAAAAAAAAACTTTTAGGAAATTAGAAAAATTTCATTTTTTTTCATAGAGTTAGCTGACTAGGCCATTTTTTAAGAAAAACTGCGGTAGTGGCTTTAATAGTAAGGGCACACTGCTGAAGCCAGAGCTGCAGTTTATCTCGATTTCGATGGCGGGCGGCCTTTTCGTGTATATACATAGATTTACGTGTTGATATTACATAATTAATGTATCACCTTGACAATGATTATTATTCATATTATTAATGTTACGTTAAACTCAGGTTACCCATATATATATATATATATATATATATATATA
>MNPL01004825.1:0-17746 GCA_002081605.1 Tropilaelaps mercedesae
GTATATATATATACATATATATATATATATATATATATATATATATATGATATGGACCATCATATATAACACGTAATGATGGAAAATACATTTTATCCATTCGTAATAGGCTTTATAGTTATACAAAACTTGAGAACCATACGGTGTAAGCCGCAAAAACGGGCTGCTTCAATATTTCGCGTAATGCATCCGTAAATATCAAAGCAGAAGCGAACGATTAATCTTATTTGATTCACGGAATGAATAATAAATTAGAACTCGAGTGGGATTTCTACCACGGTCACTATATAAAATAAAATCAATTCAGCGGATAATTGAATTTTGTTGAAGTTGGGTGTCACTCTTATACAGCTCCGCGCATGCCGAATCCCAGATTTCACCTATTGCGTCTACTATGTCTTTAAGCGCAATTAAACGGCCCAAGGTGGTTTATACTATTGCATTCGCGTGTCGTTTGACATCATTACGCTGTACGGTCTTGTGTAATGCCGCACGTAGAATATTTAGAACATCGGGTTGGTCCTTTCATTGGGTTCTCAGCCCGTTGGACGTACCAAAAGCGTCATCAAAGTTCTGGATTCTCTGACTGTCCCCTGTTGCCTGCGGTGACGCTTACAATGTACAAATAGCAACCATCACGGATCTTATCCACCAGTGCCAGTTAGAAGAGGTCCGATATGTCCTTTCCCTTAAACGTACCCGGCCATCTCGATCAATAGTAGTTACAATATCAGATTATTTCTCACATGTATGAATGCATCGCACACACTGTTGATAGATGTGTCGAATAATGAGGAGGGAAAATAGTCGTCCTCAGCCAATTCCCGGATTATGAGTGTGAGAACAAAAATATGGCCAAATTTGCAATTTGGCAACATATGTTGTTCTAACGCAGGACGTCTAATTATTTGTGTGACTGCATTGGACAAAACTACATGTGAACCGTTAACCTGATTGATGAAAGGGATTCAAGACAAAAACGAGTAAAACGAATACCATAAAAACGCATTCCTGTGCGTCTTCAAACGCACAAAAATTTCTCTTTGGGGAGCTTTCGCGTCGAGTAATAATCAAGGAGTTAGTTACACTAACATCATGTACTGATTTTGGCAGTTTTAAGCTTCCAGTGCAGACGTATTTCGTGACGACAAAGTGATTTATCTGCGAGAGACCCGGCTCACGTGCGAGGGATTGCCACAAATGCAAATGGAATACCTGTTCCACATGGGATGGAAAACCAAATGGAACTCAACTCAGGCAGTGTAACTATTTCAAACAATGTAATCGGCGTCTTAAACGTAGCAATAACCAGAGACGCCTATTGGAGAATTAGTGCGTAATTAGTTTAATAAAAAAACGTGCTATGGGCCAATTGTCTAAATTTTTCGGGGAAAATCATCAGCCAACATCAACGTCCAGGTATAGTTTTCGCATTCCTTTGTAACACGGACCCTATATTTGTAAATGTGCAACTATGTGGATAAAGACCGTGCATCTATATGTGCGCGCAGGCTGGTTGTCTAGAAAATTTCGAGTATATGCAAGTACCGTTTTTTACACTTCTTCTAAACACCTTCGCTACGTTTGAACGTCGCGTCAAGCTTCATTCAAAGGAACTCCAAAAAAATCTGTTATCGAAAGCAAAACGACCCGCAGTTTTCCTTCGTACTTAAATTCTCTCCTATTCGCTATCGCGGAGAACAAATTTGTTCACCAGTGGCTCTTACAAGGCCGTTCATGACGTCCGAGAGGAAATTCGGGTGGGAGAGTTATAAAAGGAGTGAGGGATCTTATGGACTATGTCTAGGAGCAATTTGAAAAATGCATCTAGACCCATATAGCGTCTATTTGGATTGTAGCCGCTCAAGGAAAAGGTCCTTTCGAAGAGAAATGCAGTCAACTTTAACCCCCAAGAGATTGATAACACAACATCTGCTTATGGAAACTCCTCCGAATAGGCTTGTCGAAGATAGATAGACAAAAGGAGCACAATTATGAAAACCGACGGTGGTCACGATGGTAGAGGCAGCTTTCGTTTTTCTTTATTAGGAGGAATGGGGAACTTGGTCTGCACAAAACGAAGGTTTCGGTGAAGCATATGAACGCTGTAAAAGTGACAAAAGTGCAAATAGCAGCATTGTATAATTAGATGAAGTAGTGCGGCTGTTTTTGAGTATTTCATAGGATTTATGCTTGAGGAGATCCTGCAATACTAAAAAATCAGTCTTCGGGGGTTTTACTAAAACGTAGAAAACATATTGGTAGCCTTTGTTAGGAAAAATACGAACTAACCCGGTTTGTTCATTACTCAATAGATCACCCTTGTTTTGGACAAATAGACGAAAAAATAGTCAAGCTCGGTCGCTTGGTGCATTCGCGTGCGCCTTGCGACCGGAGGACGCACGTAGGTGCTCGGGTTCGATTCCCGCCGTTGCACATTTACATTTATGGAGCTTACGAAGTAATGCAAAAGCAGTACCGTGGGCATTAAATGTTGACTGGTGGTCAGCCCTAAAAATGTTAAAGCACAAATAGATGAAACTACACCACCGATGTTATGGAATTACTAAATTCCAATAAATGTTTGTGCTAGGGTCGTCACATTACTCCTGAACAACGATATATGTAGGCTAGCACCATACGTATTCCGGCGTTGTGCTGCATATGTTTCATTGGGTGGGCCGAGTTACTTGCGTAAATAAATGGTTATATATCAAATGTATGTTTAACTGTCCGACAAGGCGAACAGTTGATGATCGACTGCACACATCTATAAACAACTCTATCCAAACTCCGGTAACAGGTAAACTCCTCGTCTGTTTTCAAACACCGAGTTACGAAGTCGTAATGGTCGTAGTAAGACACACAGTAACTCAAATGATGAAATACATTTATGATTGCATTAACGCCGAATGCATAAAAAGTATTCGGTCCGGACATTCTATTCACACGAATGTAAAATGTAATAATTATTCGTTTGCTTCTGTCGTTTTGACGTTCATCAAAGTTCGCAATGCATCCCGAAATTGCCAAAAATAATGATGTTAGAAGCATGAACACAGCACGAAAGTGCATGAAATGTTATTTCATAGCAGTAAATGAACCACAATATAAAACACAAATTTGCTCGTGGGGTCACAACAAAGAGCAGACAAATTATAAACCTCTATTGCTCTTTGAAGTAGCTTTCAACATTCGTCGAAATTGCGAAACGAATCTTAGATTGTCGTAATGAGAGCATATTGGCTTGGTTAGCGGCCGAGGCAGAAGTCTTTATTACTTCGTCATCTGTTCGGTCATGGCTGTAGCTGCCTTTGCATGCAGCTTAGGTTTAAATAGCAGACAAATTTGCAATGATTATTTCCAACCACCGACATCGTGAGAGAAATGAAGAGGATATAGAGTAATTTCTGACATCCAGAATTGGTTCGCCAATGGTGATATTCAACATTCGACTTTCTGATTAGGCTTGGTTCCACCAATTTTTGACAATTTAACTACAAAAGTCGCCAGGGCACTGAAAATATGTATTTGGTGAAACTTATGAATCGGCGCCTTGTTGTGGCGTTTTTTTGGACAATACGCTTTGCTTTGGTTTAACCATAAGCATATGAAGTGAACAAGGACATTCGATACGCTGTCAATTTCTGAGAGGTCCACTATAGGAATTTCTAATGTTTAACAGAACAGAGCTCGTATTTGATTTCGAGAGAAAAATATCAAGTCGATCATTTTTCTGGCATGAACTGTGCGACGGCACAGTCTGGCAGATGCCCATTAAAATGCGCCGATGTACATTTAACAAAATTAGGCTCTACCAGTTTTCTTTGTATATCAGACTACTTATAACCACTGTAACTTGATGGACAATCTTTTCGAAAGAGCTTCAAATTATTGCTTGTTACAGCTATACCCGGTCCACAATATATTCGAAATATAGAGTCTATTAACTAAACATGTCTGCTCGTATTTTTATTCGATGCGCGTGTTTTTATTCGATGAGCATACGTTTGGTGCGCGTTCCACCTTTGGACTGTATTATCTGACAATATAAACCTGTACGGCGTGTTGCGGGTTATCAATAGCCGACATACGCATGTTGGTTGAAACGAGAGATCTACGCCGTGTCGATTAATGAAGTCTCTGTGACGGTGCGTTTGTTGTGAGGTCCGAAAACTTTCCTTCTTTCTTCCTCTTTCTTTGCGACACCATGTGGAAAAATGTTGGTGTATTATAAATACGATGCAAAATCGTGTCTCGAAAGTTACTTATAATTACACGACCCACCGATATCAAGAAGTCAGATACATGTGGAGCGATCTAAATAGATTCGAGATTATTTCTAATTTCGAAATCATTTCAACAGATTGTCAGTCCTGAAAAGCTATTAGTAGAATCAACTCTCGATGCAAAGCACAAGAGCATGAGATCGACGCTTTACAACTTTATCAACAAGATGAGATAACTCACAGAATAAGAGCTAGACCTCGATTTAAATAGTGCGTTTGTAAATTTTTAATACGGTGTGAGTAGATTCATAAGCAACAACTTCTAGCGTGGAGACAGCAGATCTTCCGTGTTATATCCACCGACGTTAATTGGCAGCCTGTGTCCTTACGAATGGCGCAACACACAATGCATTCTGGATATGGCACCATTCGATCTAGAAAAGTTATCTCAGTTTTCGTTTATGTAGACATTTTTCTAGGACGAATTACAAGTAATTTTTTGCTTTGTGAGATACGCGCAACGTACATATGTACGGTTACGTACCTTAATTACATATCCCTAACGTTTGTACTTAATATAGGTATGAATCGCTTTATACACTTAACATTCTACAACATTAGTCACCGTAAATATTAGAAGCACAATAAAACGTTATGTTTAACTTAGCACTGTACAAGAGCTATACAAAAGCTACACAAGTGACAAGTTTTCGTTTTAAGAAAACGATAAGGTATAAATAAGCTGTATTGATTTAATTTATAAACGCCCAAGATTCAATTTCCCTAGGTGAAGAGATTTGATAATTGTATATATATATATATATTCCTTGTTAGAATCTCTTTCGGATCAGGGGTGCTCGACACTATGTTTCGTACACGGGTGCACCAAATATGTATAATTAACACTCTGATAATTACGATCACTGTCATTTCTGTAATTAACAGAATATAGTTCTATCACTGTTGTCGTGTCGTCCTTTCCGCGTACCTCATTATTCCGTGTTCAATCGTGTTCCTTCCCTATTTTACTTACACCTTTGTCATTATCGTTCATATTCATCTATTAGTTCATATATGGTCGAACACTGGGGCCACCCTCACCCACCGGTTGTGCCCTCGTAAAATATTTACAGTCTCATTTTCACATCTCTTGATCATCTCATCACTTATGACCCTGTCAGATCTCATCGTTAACTGTCGCCGCGCTGCTGGAGTGTGTTTGTTTGTATGGATGTGATGACAATGAAGTCATAAAATAGATATTACTTAGATTCTCCAACCTGTTGCCTCCGTTTTTCTTGAATGAGAGTGAATGTAAATCAGCGTGGTTCTTTTGTTTGATTATTTGTATGTGATATATCCGTGTGCGCGCGATCGAGTGTAGCTCTCCGTCGAGCAGTGGACGAGCATCGTTTCGACTGTCGCCGTGTCTATTTAGCTATGAGATCTATTTCTTTTTGGTTCTTGTTGCTCGGCTGAATGAAACGCAACGGTGACAGTACGGGGAATGCCTTCCTTAGCAGTAGGTAGGGCCGTACTGAACGAGCTATACGGTAACTCAACAACGAACGAAAAAAGAGAGAATAGTAAAGAAAAACTATGAATGAAACAAGAAGATAGAAAAATCTATATTTAACAGCAGACTGTGATGTAGCGTTCGCCACTCATTCGCTCTTAGGTACTCCGCGAAGTCGCCTGCCACGCAGTACTACTTAGCGACGACGGAGGGGCTTTCTGTCTCTTCGTCTCTGTTTTCCATAGAGACTCTCAAAGTCAGTAATAAATAGACTATTCAGCTCTTGCCACCGAGGGTGCACTGGATTGTAAATTGCATTCAAATCAAATGCGTTGATGTAGCGAAATGAATGTCGAGTTTTCGTCGCCCACGTACGGCTAGATTATGGGAAGCGCGACATCCGGCAGTCTGGTGACGAAATACGTTCGAGTCAGCCACACGATCTCGCTTAAGCGTCGGAGATTCCGATCCTACGCTAAGAACTTTGCACGAAAACAAACAACTACAGACAACTACAGCCACTACACTATTCAGTAATAATAAAAAAATGAAAATAAAAACATTCTCATATATAGCTCCGTACGCGTCTAATTGTCGTATCTAGGCTTTGCTGTGGCATCGAATTTAGTGAACTACGTATCGCCACGTCTTTGAAATTATGCGAAATATTTTTAGCTGAGGTTACTACCTGCCTTAATTCAATAGCCTGATATTAACTTATATATGCCACACATGCCTGGCGTATGCCAAAGTGAAATAAAAAAGTTTTTGAGGCTATTGAAAGAAGAACTTTTATTTTTTCTCGCTGATCACTTTGTTCTATTGTACATGTGAAATTGTGAGTCAGCGTCATGTGTCTTCCTGTCACGGTTATCAAGTAAGAGAATGATATATCGGTTCATTTCATAGTAAATGATCTAATAGTTTGAGAATTGACAACCAAAGTCGTTTTGCCGTATTCCCGTGTCCTCTGCGTTCTCTATAGCTAAACACTTCAGACCTACATGGCACTACGTGCATAATGATCTTGGGCGAAATTCAAGTCTCTACCGAACGCTTGTCATACGTAGGTGGACGGTACCGCATTTCTTCCGTTTAACTAACTAAACGAGGTTCATATACTACAACTAGAAAGCTAAGCAAGCAACTAATTGTTAAGCATCCTTACAGACATTTCATCGTAAGAATAAAATGTGTATGTTTACTAGCACTTAAACCAGCTTCAGCAATTTTAGTTCGTCTTAAACAGCTTTAACACCCCCAGGGCAATTTCATTCTGACCACATACATTTGTACATTTAATCAACGAAAAACGCGTAACAAAAGACATGCCATCAAACGCAAGCAAAAAAGCACTTCCTTCTTTGAAGTCAACAACCTCCAGAGCCATTGCGTAGCTAGAACACCTAGATTGTCACTTATTTAAGAAGGATCAGCAGCTTTGCAACGAACGTTATCATGGGTCGTTACCGCTAATGACAAATGCTTGTCCCCGTAAGCATATTTCTTACATCTTTGATTATTCTTAATGGAATATGGGAGCATTTCTAATGCATAACAGTAGCTCTGTATTTATTAATTATGCTAATCACTTTCTAATAACAAAACCAATATGAGTAATTATTACCCGGAAGCATGTTCACCAGGTACATTTGGTACTTAAACTTAGTTTACCGCCTTTATGACTTTCGTTACATTGGTGTAGAACATTTTTTTCTAATGGACAAGGTTCTACAACAGCAAAAAATAGAGGAATTAGGAAATGTTAAATAAAGGCACCGAATGCATGACAGACACTCCTGATGAAAAAAATATGGGAAACATAGTCATTAAAATGGTGAATAAATTAATTATTATAAAGTGGTATCGAAATTTAGTTGTCGGCTGATCTAGACAGAATGACGACCTGTGTGATTAAATGCTATAAAAAGGCTCAGGCACATATAGCCTTCCTTTATTTCGATTGCTCTTTTTCGTCGAAAAATGATCTATACGAACAAAGGGTAACATCACGAATTATTTTTCACTTACGAATAAATAAGACGGAACGCTATTTTATTTCTAACAACCTGCTCCGCCGATGGCTGCGTTGCTCAAATAATTTCGAATGTATTTTTTATTTATTTTCACCTACAGTTAGTTACGTACGTTACTTCTTAGGATATCTGCTAAAGCAGACATTGAGTCTATTTACGGATAGGTGACAGCAAAATTAAGAAATAATAGTTCATGTTGTACTTATTACCAGTGTGACTTCACCCTTTAGTATGACCTCTCATCCTTCATATAAGCGGAACTTAAGAGGCGATATCTAGACTGCTACAGAAAATTTAGCGCGGGATTGGTATAACACATTAAAGTTCGCCACTAACTAATGTATCCGCGCGAAATAAAAATGTCTCGGATAGATCTATTTTATTTATTTTCCAAATGCAAGTACGTGCCCATAGCTCAACATACTACATTTTTTGCCTTATGGAGTCGGACCTCCAATGGCACTCTGGAAGATATTTCAACCGCCACTCATAAACGGTATTTCAGCAAGAATTCCATTACCATCGATCCCTTCCAATCGACTGTTCTTCGACGGACCGATGGCTGTAAATATGAAGCTTTATCCTCTCAGCCTTCATTGGCATGCACGTCGTATTCGACATGCCTATGCGTACCAGAGTAGACCCAAATACGTGTATGGAATAGGCTACGTGCACGCAAGCTAAACACAACTGACATTTATTTCATTGGCAACGCGCACCAGCGAGCAGCAACGTTGTAGAAGTGCTTGACTAAGCTCGCTCAAAAATTATACCTTAGATGAGAAAAAAGAGACTTATTTTTACCTTCATAGGAATGTGCCTCTTTATCACTCTAGCAAACGGTTGTGCTCGACTTGAAAGCTTTGGGAATGTTCATCAAACATACCGGTACCGACCTATCACCCATCGATCGGGCTTTTCCATATGTAAATGGCAATGCTTCTGCCGTTGTATAAGCGTATCGAACATGATCGTAGCGGTTACCGAGCGTGGTTTCACGTCACATCGTCATACGCAAATGTGAATTGTACACACGCCACTCAGACGCGCGCACCCCATCGCATGTTTAACAAAGGCGGAATGGTGCCGCACGTAGAGCACGCTTTGAACACTGCTACTGGGTTTAACATTTTAATAGCATTTCTGCCGACTCTTAGATAAGTACCCGATCAATAATTTTAGCTAATAGTCCGATATCTTTTATTTGAACAACTGACATAACTGGCATAACTGACAAGGGAAATGTGGGAGATAGCCTGCTGAGTTTTGAAGCCGAGGCGCTTTTTTCAGGGATATATCACATTGATCGAGTAACGTCCCACCTATGAACTATTGAGCGGATATTTCAGTGTGGCTATATTTATTATCCTTAATTGTGTGTGTATGATTGTGTATGTACCTAACCAGTCGTCTGCGAGAGTGGCTTTTGTTTACACCGCTAAGTAATATAAATGAAGGCCAATAAAGAAATCATTAACAAGCGAAACTTTGAAGGAATATAATACTGTTAGCTTTTGATGCTTTCCTGATTAGATGTGAGACCACTAGCGGTATATATTATGATTTGGACTGGCTGCTTCTGGTAAGGGATATGTCTTTGTTTCTGTGCCATTATATAATCAAAGTAAAGCAAGTACATACACAGTAGGGTCCAACATAGCTTTGCAATGGTTTTTTAAGTGCTTGCCCTTTTTTAAGCTTGCCGTTTATCCGTGCTGAGGAAACACTCTATATATAGGTTTCACCGAAATATAGTAATGCATTAAAACACTGAGCTGACTTTGAACCTCGTTACCCTTCGTACGTCATCTTTAATGCAAAATTCTACAGTATATATATATTTGCGCGTTAATCCACTTTGTTGGGAACATTATAACTGTATTGTTTAACAAAACGGTTTCGTCGTGCCAGTCGTGCTGTGTAGAGTGCATTGTATACATGAAAATACAGTATATGAGGGACCCACAAGACGATACAGTAATTAGTCATGTCTTGTTTCTCGTTAAACAATGCTGACCACAAGTTCTCTGTCCGAACAACATCTCGGATTGCGATGTCAACGCCCGATCTTTGCGAGATCGATGTATCAATTGTGCCTGCGTGTGTACGCGTCTGCCGGCACCCCTCTGCATAAAAATCATGTTCCCGCATGAGCGGCCATAGGAAAATATTTTGGTGGTGCAGACGTCGTTCTCCGCATCGTCGTTAGTACACATCGAACATGACTGATCATCTACAGTTAACATATCTGCGTAAGCGCTGCGTTGGCATCGCAACACATTTATTGCTCTCTACTCTCAACGTCATTGCAATAACCAGCGATTTCTGCGCCGGATTCGTCCGCTGGTCGGCTGGTGCTTCTTCTCTTTTGCTCCGTCTGCACTTCCACCCCACCTTCCGTACACCCATCTGCAGAACTAAAAGGTCTACGCTTCATTCGCGGTGGTTTTCTCCTGCGCCGGGCGGCCCTGTTTGTTTCTAGCTGTTCGTGACGGTGGCGTCGATGATGGCAGTAGCTTGCCTGTGGAATGGTCGCTCTCTCGCACGTTCCTTTGCTCATGCAAACCCAACAATAATTCCTCAACTACGTCCTACGACCGGAGCACGGATGCAGCCAACGCGTAAATAGTCTATATTATCAGATTCTTCCTTCCCCACAACTAATCATCGAACAACTAATGACGAAAGCGCTGAAAATGAAGTATTGGGCCGATCCCCGACGGTGGCGTCGTTAGCCTAACTACTACCTAACGCCGTATATACATTGCACAAGGAATTTTTCTGGTGTGGACTGTAATGGCAGTATCAAAACGCTTCTGTGTACAGACAAATTATTTCAGGCTTCGACGAGGCGGAATATATGCATTCATAGGCACCTATGATGAAATAGGGATCCCCTCGGCCTCTTTGGGTTCCGTTCCCTTTTTACCTCACGGCAGGTATTAATATTTCAGGATGATCGAAATTCTGCTGCCTTAGGACATCCTTCTCGTGATCATCGTGGACCTTTATGTTCAATAAAAATGCGCATGCACAACGTATCTCGCGAAATGCAGGCCGCTCAGGCATGTTCAAAAGTCCAGACGTGTGGTTAACTAGGTATTAACCTAAATCTGTTCATTGCTGGTGTCGTAAATATATGTGCCATTAGATGTGGGGCGCTGGAATGGGCGGAAGACCAATTTTATGGGGCGAAACTCAGAGAGGCAGGCACAATATATTTAGTTCAATTTGCTTCGCCAAATAACCCGACTTCATGACAGCTAACATAATTAAACATGCGAAATTATATCTACACTCTTTTTGTATCCAAAAAATCAAATTATCGGTTTGATCTCCATGTACAGTAAAGCTACAATTCTAACTATTCAGCTATTTTGGAAATACACGTAATTACATATAGATTTTGAGGTACAGCAAGGAAGAGGAGAGTAATTCCTTATCTTTGCAGCAGTTTGCTTAATAGTCCTGACTATTGCTACTACATGTAATATTATAACACGTTTACACGCCAAGAACACTACGCGCAAATGAACCATTAGGATGGCCTTATTAAGCACCGGCCTTTCATAAGGCTCATGACCAGAAGCAACGAAGAAATTAGGTGACATACAAATGTTTTTACTGCTAAAAAATGAAAGTTTTCTGCAGGAAACAAGTATGTGAATCCCAGTGACAGGAGAATGTCGGTCATATCATATCTAACATCAGATCCCATGCGTATGGCTCTCACGGTAGTATAAATAAAGGCTTTCTTTCTTTTACGCACATATATATATATATATATATATATATAGTAATGTCAATAAAAACGGAAATTATTCCGCTGTTGCTAAATAACTAGACGGAAATTGTAAACCTGCCAGTAGGCGCTTACTTTACAACATGGAAATTTTCTATGGATGGTTGTTCACTTTCAGACACACGTGCCAGAATCCAAATACTGTTTTCTGTGCAGAAATCACGTTTGCTTCTGAACCATAATGTGCTGCGGACGTGGATAGAAGCCGTTTTGTGCGGCAACTGGCACTTAGCTAATAAATGGTACGCCCCGACTTCCGCAGGTTTGCCACACCATTAGGTATCCCTCTCTTTTCGCCACAACGTCTCTCTTACGTTGTCACGTTTTAGTCACAGTACGCCTACGAGAGCTTCAGAAGAGGGTAAGTAGATTCTTTAAGGTCGTTGTTATCAAATTGGCAGGTGCTGTTGAGCAGTACAAGAAATACCGGATATGTATTTGAGTTGGGTGTTTCTAGCCCTCAATAAGTTTCTCGCACAAAACCACCCCTAGTACTAATTATTATCATAGGAATTAGGTTTACGTCAATACGTTTTTCAACAGGAAAGGTACCGGGTTCCCTAAAAAAGAAAAATGTGCTGCTCTTGCTCTAGTGGACCCTATGTTGGTAGGCGATACGCCCGTTAAATATTACCTAATAAGTACTTGTCTCACTACTTAATATGTACTTTCCATAGATTCCCTAATATAGGTTGCCATAAGGATGCTGCAGTCTGTGAATAGCCAGAGGAGAGCCAGCTTCCGGTCTATATCTGCTCAAAAAACACGCCAGCAGACCATTATCGAGCTACTAGCCTTATAGAATTACAACAGGCCTTCCGCCGTTTCTCATGCATGTCACCGCCGGAACTGTCATTGGCCTTAAATGCCTGTGTCTCACTGTCCAACCGATGTCTTGGTCACGGCAGGATTTTTTGCCTTGCTTTCTCCTCCATAGCGAATGTATGATTTGCATTTCTCGTGTATAATTACTGGGTACAAAAAAGTCGAAATTTCAAGTAGTTATTTATATGTATAGCTATGCTGCATAGAGTTTTATTTTATTAAGCTCTATACGTATTATTGTGCTGTAGCTCTATACCATAAAGTAATACTAAAATTTTCTGAATTTAAAAAAACGCTTATTTAAAATATATTTGTTATGTGGCCACCAAGGAAGGATAACTGAAGTAATGAACTAACCTGCAAGTAGCAAAATCGCTTCGATTTGTATCCTTTGTCATAAAATATGATTTTTGATCAATAGTTGTTGCAGTTACGATGCAAGATTCTATAACGAGCTCATTCAAAGCATCTTAAGTAAAATAGTAGCGAAGCAATATTATACACCTGAGCGAAATGCTTCGGTGAAGCAGATGGACATACAGGTACCCAGAAGCCAATTAGCACGCCAGAATCACCCGAAGCCTTGACAATTTTGCGACTGTCAGTGATATCTTTAAGTCAGGCTATTCGCTAGACTACATTCTGTGTCAAACCTTTACTACTGTTCAAATTGGCAATATCGGACACTTGCTCGAGAATTTCTTGCTGGTTACGAGAGTGAACCATAAACTAGTGAAAGTTCATTACGAATTAACGAATTTGTTATTAAATAAGTTCAAGGACTTAAAGTAAAGCAATTTTTGTTAATTAAACTAGATTCGCTTCTCTCAGTTCTCGCTCTATCGCTTACATAGTACATACCGGTTCAGTATATTGCATGTAGCAATCTTTCTGTTCTCGTAGGCCCCAGTGATTTTGACGGCTCTTGGAACCGGTGGTAATGTTTAGCCTCACGCCTCCGTACTATCCCTAAGAGTATTTATGTTTTAATGCTAAACAAAAGCAAAGTTTTTCCTGAACTACAAAAAACTTGGATAATTATACTACTCTCATCCAACATGCAAGTGTAATATGTGATAGACATCTGAAACATAAATGGGATCACCAAGGCGACCATCTCATATTAATGAATGATAACTTCGTGTGGCAATCTTCTGATGGACGCGTTTGCGCGCCGAAGTATTTGACCATAACTTTCATCGTGTTGAATACTATGGTCGTTCTACGCGTGCACTTAAGTACGAGGTTATTTACGTACTCACGTTGATGCCTGTCGTGGCCACTGCATGCCACAAGTCGCGTTCACACATTCAATGCGAAGTGCGCCGAGAGAAATCTGTTTTTTCTGGAAATATCTATCAGAAACATGAATATCAGAAGTGTTTCGATGAGGGCGTTACAGCAATGGCGTTAAGCCGTTATTTGTGAATATTTGTGATGTTTCGAAAGTCAACAAAGGATGCAAAACGCCGACCACCGACGGATCCGAGAGTCGATAACAGTACAACCAATGGTCACGGTAGTGTCTCCTTGCGGTTTTACATTGACTGTACTGGTCCGGATGGATATAGCAAGGTCTGGCTGTCAGAAAATCTCCGAGGTGCCTGCGCCGGAGATTTCCACGCAGCCGAATTTCGCTGACAAAACAAAACTTTAAAAAATTCAATGCGAGTAGAAAGCAACATGCTTTCTCCAGGAAGAAGGTTAGGCACTGTATTCGAGCTGTTGAGGAACGAAGTCAAGCTTGAATGTATGCAATAACGGTACTAAATTATTGCAATTGATTGAATTTATAATGAAAACGTCTTCTCCTTTCATTTAAATAAAGCAGACATTCGTTAGTTTTTTTCGACAGATTTCTGATGAAAAGCTTTCTGATTACAACTGCTATAACACTGTTAAGACAAACACAAATAACAGATTTACGAAATTTAATTTTATTAAAAGGAATAATAAAAATTTTAGGGTATAATAATATATAACTAGGGTATAATTACAACCTATGTAAAAATAACATAGATTTAAGTACATTAATATTTTGTCCAACTCGTTCATTTATTTGTTCTAACTTGGTCTGCGTCACTTATGCGCCCGCTTTACACGATATAAGCGCTTATATTATATATATATAAGATATATATAAGATATAAGCTCTTACGTCCTTGCGTCACTCACCGATTCTCTAGTTGACATTTGGAATAATTTCGTCTTCGTACGAACTATCCGGTAGGTATGCTTTATGAATGGGGTCGAAAGTTAGAAATTCTGGATAACAACAAATGCCGAGCTTGTCAGCATTGCACATAGTGCACTGGTCTTCTCATCGTCACCGTCGCCCCTACGCTGTACATAATTCGACCAGAACATCGCCACAAACCACATCGTCGTTGCATCACCATGAACAACAAGCACAATCATATGGGGGGCACACCAGATCGAAGAAGTGCACAGAGAGCAAAAAGACACAATCTCGTATGCGCGTACACTTGTGATCACTGTTTATGAAATCACTCAGGAGAGCCTAATGGTGAAACAAGAGCAACCTCCGACTTCCCAGGACACACAGTATTTGGTGTGCGTGTCGTCGATGAAAATTTCGACGGTGCTGTCTATTTAATCTTTGTGTACTGATTTGTGCACTGATGAGAGCCGTCGAACAGATACGGTGGTCGTCATGCGAGCAAGGGCCAACGCAGATTCGTACGCTGTACACCAACCAGACGGAGCCCACACATCGAATTGTAGAAGACGGACAATATAGCCACTCACCCTCCACAATTTACCACTCACCGAAGTATCTACAAATGCATTACATATGTACGTATATTGTACAGAGGAAAGCACACCGACTTGTGCCGTGGCTGTCGTGGTGTCAACAAGAGCAAGCTTGTTGTTGTTTTCAGCTTTGTAATACGGTGCACCAACAACACTAAGGTGACGAATACTTTTACTATCGGCGTATCCTGTTATCTGTCCTGGTGTTGGGCCTTCGCGCGAGCACGAGCGCCTTCTAACGTTAGTGTACGGCGGGTGCTACTCGGCCGAGCGCGTGCGCTGAGAAGGCCGTGGCTGAGAGTCCTACAAAGCCCCAACGTGAGCGCGGCCGAAACAGACCGCGTGAGGACTGCATGCATTCACCCAAGTCGCTCCTGAAGCGCTTGCTTGTCAAATCGGCTGCTACGTTAGATGGTACTAGCACTGGCCCCTTTGGACGCTCTCCCTCTTCCGACCGTGACTTGTGGTGCGCTACTTCGCGAATCGTCGCTGTTGGCACCGTGAGCACCGCGATCCGTCGCGGTCCAGCCGACGTCGCTCCCATGGACCGAACGAAGAGACGTTCGCAAATGGAAGGGGGAGGGGATCGACCTCCTCGCTGGAGAGAGGCCAGAGTGGCGTACAGTGAATGTCGTCCTATCACACCATCACTACCGTCGGCGCCGGCGGCCGACAAATACTATCAACATTGCATTTCCAGCGCACTGCAGGCTCGGTACGAGTTGGACGACTGCTGTCGTTGATTAGCCTGGTGGAGAGAAAATTGGGTGCGGTCTTATGAGAAAGAGATGGAACCAATGAAAGGATGGCCCTTGAATAATCACGAGCAATAACAAAATCGGAGACCAAGAGTGGAACAAGAACTCCAAAGTTAAGATCAACAAAGCAGAGCGGGCGGGCACAGGTTACGAATTATTGATGGGGTTTAGTAGGCTAGATACTATACAAATACGTTGTCAATGGGTAATTCCTGTTTGAAGCGACTAGGTCTATTCTAACTTTAACCTGCGAACATTGGAAAATATTCTGTATGCTGAAGCAAATCGTGGAGAAACATACATTCTGGTGGCTCGACGAAGGATTCACAATACAGTGCTTCAGCGGGCTCTGTACAGACCGGTGTAGTTTTTTACTCAACGTCACCCTTAGACGTGGTGTAGACAATACGTTGACAATACGTACTTTTTTGAGAATGAAAATTAAGGAATTTTTAGGATTCAGCCAAACCATTCAGATCGGCTTTTCGATCCAAATCCTAAAATTAGAATTTGGGTTCTTTTAGATAACGAGTCATCAAAATGCGTTTAGAAAGCTTGAAAGGAAATCAAAAATGCTTCTACTTGGAATCTTCTGCAATTGTTTTACCATCCGTAAAAGTAATTTAAAGTCTGCACATAGCGTTAGTAATAAAAAAGATATCCGATGGATGCAATACAACACAATCTTATTGTATCTACCACGATAAAATTAAACATAGAAAAACATTAAAATATATGCACTTTTCTTCAAACAACACAAAAAAATTACATTTTTAGCAGACAGGTAACTACCTATAAAATAAATAGTTTATATGGTCAGATGTGAACACTGTATTCCACTCTCTTTACGGTACCCAAATATATTTCAGGCTAAACTGTGATTATGATATTTCGTGTTGGCATGCACTTTAGTGGAGCGACGGACAGTAATGATTTGAGATATTTTTCTGGGGTCCTAAAGAACATTGCACTTTTAGGACTCGATTGATGAAATTAAACGCTAACCTTTTTCATAGCACTGAGATTCTTAGCCATATGAGGTGGCCACACCGGAGCGCAATAAATGACCTCGAAAACCGACGCCGACGTACAAATATTCGTTTCTTTCTAATACGAGATAGAAAAACAAAACAACGAATGCGGGAACTCGAGATGTCTATTCAAATTTATTTCCGGATAACGGCTTTTAGAAAAAATATTGGCGGAACAAATAGGACAAGTGGCGTCCTACCGCACTTTCCCTATCGTAGCACAACCAGTTCTTGTTGTTAGAGCACGAAATGTTTAGGTCAGCTTAAGGAACTGTCCAAGTCAAACTCAGGGAACGGCTGTTTTTGTTGCCGCTAGCTGCAAGTACCTGGTTATTCTAAGAAATAGGTTGCATTTCGTAACAGGACCCACTAAAAGGCGCTGCTATTCATCACAATCATTTGCTAACTGGACAATGCGGTTAAAAAACGGTAGCAGATTTTGAGAATTTCTATGCGAATGACACCTCCAAAGCGCAAGGTGACACCTTAAGCAGGCGCCAACCTGTGCATAAGGTTAAGTACAAAGTTTTACATATGGCTGAGTGACCATTTCTACGAGTAGGATCATGAGCAAATCACCTTTACCTACATAGAGTCTTGTCAGTCCGTTTTTTGCAACGAGGTTGAGATAGAATGAGATTAGTCGTTAAGTTAAATCATTGCCCAATGAGACCATATAGCAATAAAAATATACGTTCATTACTCGTATATATATATATATATATATATGTATATATATGTATATATATGTATATATATGTATATATATATATA
>MNPL01004828.1:0-19629 GCA_002081605.1 Tropilaelaps mercedesae
ATATATATATATATATATATATATATATATATATATATACACAGAGAGAGATTACTCAATAGTGGTGTTCAGCGTGAAATAGGCGTCTTTCAAAGTTTAAGTGTCAAAAGAATAGTATCGATTTTCTGCACTGTATACGATTCCATCAAATATTGCCTGGTCAATACACCCGGATAATAAACTGAACCACTGGGCGAACTGGACCACCTCTGGAGGCTAATCTCCGTGCACTTGTATGTGCACGATGTCCGCACTGTAGATCACTATCCCGTAAATTGCAACTGCAGAGCAGGACACAAACCGTCCAGCCAAACAACAGATGAACAAAGCTTTCAGGTGATCGCCTGTCGACGTGACGTGAAGTGTGAAAACGCCAGAGAGTCCAACGTGACGCCAAACAAGAAAGACAGATGCCGGTCTTCTGCCCTCGTCTTAGCCCCATTCCGTCTTTGTCGATTTGCCCCCAAAAGCTACCGTTCGCTTCCTGCCGGAACAGTCATGGGCTGACGTGTTATGCGACAACGGCTGTCTCCGGTCGCAAATCAAAGCTACCGCTCAGAGGGGCCCGTCCGCCTGGCAGTCAAGACTCCCCCAATACTCCTGATCAGGCCATTGCTGTGCAAAGGCTTGACATTGTGTGACGACTGGGTATTTTCCTTTCGAGGCTGTTGAGCACGTCGGAGATACGTGTCCCATTAAACATACGATTCGGATGGCGCACACTTGATAATAGTGTCATTCAGGCGTAGTCGATGATTTTGTATGGGGACAAATGAGAGGAGGGACAAATGAGAAGGTCATGGCTAGGCTTAGTGTGTGCTGATGGGTTTGGCGAGGTTAGATGTGTTGGCATAGGTAGTTCGTGAAAGTTGATTGCAACTTATTTTCAACAAGGGTTAACTGATCTAGACGTCAACGCGCATCTTGTAAAGGACGCAATAAGCGATAATATGGCCGGACAGAGGATTTTAGGTTGACCTTCGATGCATCGAGGTATTGGGAGTCCTGGGCTTCCTGACCATACTGTTCTACTATGATTATCCGCTTTAACATTGTATTAAACGAATAGAACGCACTAAAGAACATTGCACCGGACAGGTGCCATCTGCCTTCAAGAAACAAACGCCACTCAGTTTCCGAACATGAGGGATGACAAACTCTATTTTTTCCATTTCCTCTGCAATACGCACCGGCCCTTTTGTACTTTTCCTCAGCCTTCCCATTTTGTTGTCCAAGAGCTCCGTCGTACTTAGATTCAGCCAGTTTCTTGGCCTGGCCAGGGAACGCAGGTTGTCAAAAGTGGCAGAGTAGCCTGCGTTCGAATTTTGCTGAGTGACACTCCCCTCACCCACCCGGCTTCTTCACTAGAGGCGCGAAGCAGCCGTTGTCGGCACGCTGATGCAATTTTATTGTCCGACACTGATGTATTTAAGAAACCAACCTCTACAAACCTGAATGGTACCCACTTTCAACGCTTGCCCTTCAGGCGCCGCGAACGACATCGCCTCTACGGTGCGTGCAGTTCGCACGCTCGTGGAGATACGGCGACGAAACGACCCAAGTTATCATGACTGGCTCGATCCATACGAGCTGATTAGATGTTCTTGTCTCGGTAGCATTATAACGATGCCCACTAGTTCGTTCGATAGACGTCATCTCTAGACGTCAGCTACAGCTGCGTCACTTCCCGCCGCTATATTCCCTTTCACGGCAAAGTAGCGCCATGGGTTTGATACGCGTTTGACACGCTTCAAGCCAAAGCGATTTCGGGGAGAATCAACGCTCAAGAAAGTTGCCTAAGAACACGGGCAAGGGTTCGCGTTAATATTCATGGTAAGGAGACGGCGAAAGACAGAGGGGGCAAACATCCTGTGAGGACGATGACGGCCCCCAGCGGCATGGCGGAAACCGCAGACTTAGATTAGTTCGGCCCTCCGTGTCTCCGTAAGGGGTTTGGGCCTCTGCAATCACATTGCCCAAACACGCCGAAGTGCAATGTAAGTTCCTTAGGTCAGGTTAGTTTCGGTGCGGTGCAACTTAACGACGCCGGCAAAGGGACGCCCCTAAGGAGTTCGGGAAGACGCTACCAGGCCGGGCGGTCTCTTGATTGTCATGCAAGTCTTTATTTTCCGCTTTCACCTTTATTTCTCTACTTCTTCGGCGTTCCGCCCGGCTGATCCTCTTGTTTGAAAAGCCACCTCGCCCCCATCGGCCAGCTGGGAACGTTCATATGTTGGGGGTAGCGGGGGGCGTTGACTGTCGGGCGGTTGGGTCTCTTGTCATTATACACTTTTCTGAAGGAGCCCAAAGCCCGAATGAGCCCCCGGAGGCTTTCCTTAACGATGTTCGCCGCCTGTTTGGGCGTGGACTGAGCGACAGCAGCAGCCGTCCATGGCGTTCAACATCTGAGAGGCGCTGGGTGGACGTTGGGAAATAGAAAGGGAAAGGGGGAGCGGCTGGTCTTCCAAAAAACACGAAACGGCCGAGGCCTTCGTCGGCCGTTGGACACAAAGGCCTGACAATGAGATCGAAATCGATGAACGACCCATTGAGAAGTTCTTCGGCTCGTCGTCGAAGACGCAGGCACGTCTATAGGAAAGTGGTCACTGCCTTCACAGGTCGGTGGCTGTGGCCGATCTCGGTGAAAAGGTGTCGGTAGAAGGAGAGGTAACTGAAGCCGCCGCTGAAGGTTGCTAATGAAAACCTACGGCGTTGAAGAGTTTCTCAGATTGTTTTCGAGGCAGTTGTCTATCTGCTGGTTGCTGTCGGCTCTTCGGTGACGTGGAGGTGGCCATAACCGCCCCAGCTAATAGGAGGCCAACAACGGCACTTGTTCGTCTCCCTTGTCGAGGCGCATAGGTCCGAGTGTGTGTCGAGTCGATGCCCCCTTCGCTTGCTCGTCCTATTCCGCCCTCAGGACCTGTTTCATCTACGGGAGGAAAAGGCAGGCGTCGACATGTAGGCAGTGTGTCAAATTTGCATTCTAGCAGCGTATTCGTCCTTCTCTTCTTGGCCTCTCTCTAGACAAGGTGAGAGAAGGGGTTTTCGAGTCTCATGTGTTCCCCGCATCGAACCTTCAAACAGGATATGGCGATGATGGTTCTTTGAGGGGCGAAGAGGGAGTTGTTTTGCTTTGGGTAATAGAATTCAAATTTGAATGCCCCCTGAGCATACGCTGCCCCTGCACCAACCCCCTGAGGGCGTTTTGTATTTATTTGAAAGGATTTCCTAGCGGAGTCGTCTGGCACGGCGCACCCCCGTAGGGAATAATCACTTCCTGCCAAATGTGGTGAAGCGATACCAGCGCGCAAGGTGGGACTAAGAGAGATCGAGGGACAGTGGGGAGAAGGGGCAAAAACGAGCCTGAACGGAGATTTAATACAAGACGGAAACTCAAACGAAATTTCAGCGGATACAGATGATGGTTAGAAGCATCTTTCGGGACTACTATGGCAGTCTTATTTTCGAAGTAGTGCCTGAATCGCACGTGAAAAATCTACTATTTAGGCCTGGGTCAGGTTTATTGTGATCAGTTGTATGTATCAGATATGTCGAAGGTAGATAGGATATTTAGAAAAGATTCTTGAACAACAATCCAACTGAAAACCATTAGCATTAGTAAAATATCTGTTGATGGTAAACGTTTAGAAAATTACTACTGGTAGTGCTAATAATAATAATAATAATAATAATAATAATAATAATAACCGTAATAATAATGACGTGCCCCCGGTTTCTTGTGTCATTTTCAGAGACAACGACTGCCGATGGTGACCCTTCAATTCCACAGGTAAGCTTTATTACCTATTAAAGGGCTTTATTTTCAATACTGATCCGCTACAGCGGATATAATAGTACCTGTCTGACATCGGCAATATCCTCCTGAAAGTACGGTGGACATTCAATTACAATTTTGTCTGACCAATTTTGTACATTCATTTTATACAAGCAAAGCATGCAGAGATCAGCTATCTTGAGTGACCTTGCCCTTTGCCGAACGTTTCATTTACCAACATTGGCACACAATCCAGGTGAAGTCAGTGACCTCGAACGCCATCGACGTCCAAATTATCCATGAACGACACTAGACTCCCACCATATATTTCCTCCATGCTCAGATGTTGCCTTGCCAGTATTTTTTTGTCGACTATGGGACAAACAGCGAACTGTCACATTCACTGTCATTCCTGATCCATCGAGTACGTCCAGCTCCTCCCCGATCCGCCTCCTTCTGTCTGGTTCTGGCCATTTTGTGTCCATCCACTGTGTCCAGTGCCACTCAGTGTCGCACCAGTGTCACCTGTCGCAGTGTCAACACTCGAGGGGTGACACGCATTCGCTGTACGCAGAGGTCACACTGAGCGTGCTCATGGGTTTGTCCGTGTCTCGTCTCAGGGTGATTTTTCATTCAGTTCACTATGACGGCTAACGAACCCATAAAATAGTCTGCTACACAAAATGGTCGCACGTGAAACTCAAGCCTCTCGATCGGCCTCTGACGAAAATGGTGGCGGCTCTCGAAGGCGTCAGTCGTAGACGAAGCGTTTGATTAGAACGAATATGAATACGGCACTTTGTCGCTTCGCGCAAAATGTCATGTCATGTCCCTTCGCGCTCGCGTGGGTCGACGTCACGGAAAGCAGACGGCCAGTACCTAGGCGTGAGCCAGTATAAGCCGACAGCCCCACCTTCTATTCTGTTTTTCTTCGGCAGGCCGCAGCGTCTCGGCGGATTAATTCCTACGGTCGGGACGCTGTCGAATGCACCAGGCCTTGTTCGTTCGTCGTATTTCCTCTGGCCCGTCGCTCGTTCATAAGCAACCATTCATCAGTACAAAAGTGTCGGTCGCTTGATGAATAGAACGGGACGACGCATTAGCAGTCGCCTAGGCCAGAGGGCGGGAGGCGACGTTGTTTTGCACTCCGTTTCGATCATGCTGTGTCCTACACGTCTCCGAGCGAATGTCTGCTCTGATTTCGAGAGCAAGAGAACTTGCGTAAGCTGTCATGTACGCGAATGGTGGGTACCGACGCCCGATGGCTGGCAACGAATAGTCTCAGTATCCTGTACGGCCGCGATGAACTCTATTGAGCTGAGTGTAGAATCCGCCAGGGATGTTCGTTCAACGTAGACAGACACGACTTCATTACGACTCAGAACCGCCACTACTGATGACGATCTCTGCCACAAACTCGACATATTAGACGATGCGATCAGGCAAATGTGCCAGCAGGATGCTTCGTTTTGTCGTTAACGTGGCGTTCGGCGGCAAATAACAAAAATGGAAAGCTGACTTCACATGGACCCAGCGTTCACATATTTCGATTGCTCAAACAGTTAAACGAGCCCCCCATCACAAATCCACGAGCTGTCCTGTAGAAGAAGGTTTCGACCACATCGAGTGGCGCGAGCTTAACATGACAAGTTACCCATCCTGCATCGTCCTGCCCTAAGTCGAGGGCCAGTTACGCGATGGAACAGGCAATTTTCTCGCACGGTCTTGGCGACTTTACAAGATGGCTAAAATGATGATAGCAAAAATCTCTAATGAAAAAAAGCCGTACACAGTTAATTGCTCGCATCGGCTCCCGTCTCGTTCGCGCCCAGTGTATTTTATAGAGGTCTTTATTAGATGGTTTGTACGCGTCGCGTCTAAGCGATGTACGATTTTACGGAGCTCTAACGCCTACGCGCAAAGATCTCGTCGCTCCTGTTCATCGCCGATTATCCGGAGTAACCAGAAATAACTGTTGTCATTATCGGCGACAGTAGCCAAATGGCCACGAACCAAATCAATCAAATCGATCAACCAAAATTCAAATCGCACCGAACCCCCCGCCAATCCGGTTTCTCTATGCAGCGTCTCTAAGCGTTTTCATAAGCAGGAGACCGAGGATCTGAGTTGTGAACGTTCCGATCAAAACAACCCCACTGACGACGCTGATCCGAACCATTCAACACAGACGAATGTGCTTTACCCGATAGAATTTCGCGCCTAGCGAGGGTGCGACATGGGGCTCTGCCATCAACTTTTGTTGCTGTTCGGGGGCCAGCCATCGGGCGGCTGTTTCGTCTGGCTATCCAAGTGGAGAATCCATCTCGGGCCAATTTTACCGGATCCCCTTACGCCGCCGACCAGCTTCGCTGCAGATTTCTCCATTATCGGCAGGAGAGACGCCGATGGCTGCCGCATCCACCGGGGATATGCGACGGCGGCGGCGGCGGCGGCAACATGCGCGGCTGTGGTACCAGATGCGGCTCGGATGGGTTACGGTGCGTGATTCAGATGATCATCTCTCGTCGGAGGAACAGAACAACCAAATAACAACAACAACAACCCGGAGGCCAACTGGGCGACGCAGAGCGAGAGAGCGACAAGCACTCCGAAAGCGACACGAAGTGGAACAGAGAGAAGGATCGTCGAATATATAATTATAGTAATTGTTTGTTGTTGTTGTTGTTGATGGTTATATGATGGCGATGAATTGTTGCCACTGCTCTTACTTTAATGATGCATTATTAGCCACTATGGGTGCTGCCTACTATCATGGCCGGTGGCTGTACGGGAAGCGTCTGCGGCATGATATACGGCCGAGATCGAGTGTAGAGATCGGATCCGACGAAGTGAACGTGTTCGTTGTCTCGATCAGAAATTCTAGCTCTAATATGTCGGACTCAGCTTAAATGGTGAATGTGGTTAGTTTGCAGTAGACGACACCTCCAGACGAATTTCATCAGCAGTGGCCTGGATGTCTGGTTGCTGATCCCGTAGGGTCGGGCATCAACTTTTGACGAGTACTCCACCTCAACGAGGTAGAATTGTCTCGCATGAAGTGTTGGCCACTCTATTCTCTCGGTCCCCCTTTCTCTCGCCTCCCTGATTTCCGTCTCGTCATGTGACTGTCAACGGGGCTTCATGGACAGATATCATTACGCAGCTAAAACGACAAGTCACGTGTCCTCTGTCAGTTTCGCTGACTGTCGGCGGTGATTCTGTCGAGAACTCGATATGCGTTCAGAGAGAAAGAGACATGGGTCAGTGTCCCGTAAACGGATTTCGCAGATGTTCGCCGGAGTCTGAACGTTCCAGTTGCTATTCGAACGGTTGTCCACAAACGCCAGTGGCTGCTGTTGTTGTCAGCGAAGATTCGTCTCGACAGACGCCGTTCCCAAGGCAGCAGCGCAAAACATGGACCCTTGTCACAGAACAATGTCCAGTGATGTCGTCGACTCTCGAAAACGCCCACGCCGAATGAAGCTCGTATAGGTTCGCATTGATCTACGCTACAATCCTTGACAGCTTTAGACCACGATGAGACTCTCTTAGCGACGACAGGAACCAGCAGTCGGCTGTGTTCGACTTCGCCAAACAAACGAAGTCCTCGTACGAAAACGAGAGCGGGAACTCTACGGCGTTTCGGGAACACCCAGATGAGCCGAGCTCGAATCGCATCGACGGATGCTGCCACATTCCCATAGGCAAACACCGAACGGTTACGAACTACGAACGACATCGTGGATCGTTCAATTGACCCTGTTTCTACGGGGCTGACTATCGGACGACATCGGCCATTTTTCCTCGGCGGAACTACAGAGAATTCGCTGTCACCGTTTAGTGATGACTCCGTAGCGGAAACTGAGTTGGAAGGGAGGGGCGCGCGCGAGTTTGGGGAGGTAACTGATATAACCCCCGTTTAACTGAGCCATCATGGCGCCGTTCCCAGGGATCGTTCTTCCCTAACGACATGAACATGATGAAGACATTCGCGCGTACGCTCTCCGCGAAATAGCTAATCTACACGGCCGTCTCGACGAAGAGGCTTCATTTTTGTGCCAGTTCACATCCCGGCGATCATCAGCTGTGTCACAGCATCGCGAGCCACAGCAGGGCCCCTTGTCCTAGCCCCACCTAGCCGACGCTAATGACGACAGCATTTGTCGTTCAACAGAGCGACAGGCGCCTGGGGAAGAACCGGGTCCCCAAATGAACTTCGTTAGTGGAACTTACCGCGCTTGGAACGCCTCAGAGAGTCGCCGGTCCCGTATATGGGTTTTAGAAGGTATGAGGTACCTATGAGGTAACGTAGGGGCACTGTGGAAATCGCTAGAGTACCAGAACAGACCAATTGTGGCAGGTAATTGAACACTTTTATCCCCTCAGAGGATGAATAACTTGACCAGGTTTTTTCGCGAGGGTTTTCTCGTCGTGTGGCGGCGAGCCGTGTCCCCGCGTGCGATCAGGTCGTTGTGAGTCGTAAACGTCTTTTCGTCTCCTTTAGTCCGCGGCGCACGGCCTACCAACGGAGTTCCCACCGAAAAGAGGGGGAGAGTCGCGTCTTGCTCGAAAATCCCCACTGGGACCTGAGAAAGTTTGGTGGCCCGCGAAGGAACAGCGGAATAATTGAACAACTTGTACATTCAAGCCGACTTGCGCGGTGACCGTATTTGCTCCGCCCGATAGCAACATAACCCTCTAACAGATGTGTCACCTGACAACATAGCCGCCAGGTTCCGCCGGTTCGGGTCCGTCGGAGTCGACGGCACGGGGGAACAGAGCTCCAGTGAGGGCGTTTCCAGGGAAGCAATCCGCGGGTCGATGTGTGCTGTCAGACATGTCAGGACCACCCCGAGAGCCGCCCCCGAAAGACTGTAGGACATTGACGAGTTTTTAATCTTGCAACTAACTGATTAATGACAACGCGCACTGTGTCGACAATTGCTGCCGTGCGGTAGCGATCCAAATCTAGAGGCCTGCAAATATCGTTTCATCAGTTTGACACTATCGAGGCTATAACACCTGCAAGCGAGACGGCGACTGAGAATGGCGGCCGTTCTTATCGAAGCTTTGTGCGTACTGATTGGCCAATGCACAAACCTGTGATAAATAGGCAGCGTTTATCACTATTTAGGCCGCCGTTACCATCGATGAGCCACACATCGCTGGCGTCCTATGGCCAGATTTTACGCGACGAATTGCCATAGCGAAGCGGCCGCGAAACTCGATCGAAGCCGCGAGAATGGATCTGATCTAGAAGTAGGTCGGGACATGAGGACCGCAAGGGCAAGGCCGTCATCTGTAGGGCCCTAGAGCTGTTCAGACGCTCAGATCGCCCTAGAATAGAAGAGGAAGAGCTGGCAAAGGCAAGAAGTGAGGTTTGAACTGAATGGCTCCGGCCTCCGGAGAGCCCAGCTCAGATATTCACATTCGACTGTTCCGGCCAACGGCAGAAGTGATGACCAGACTTCGGCATTGGATGTGGGTTGATGATAGCGGCGAGGGTCGTTCTTCACACGCGGCGAAGTCGTCCGCTCCCTCATACCTAGAAGATGGCGCGGGCTGAACCCGCCATACTTCACTCTTCTGGCGTCCTTTCGGTAAACGACGTCTGCATACGTCTTCATTCGTCGGCGGAGAAGTCTTATCGTCGTGCTACTTCTACGAGCGCGTGAGTCGGTTGGCAAAACGTCGTCCTCTGCGGACCCGCAGAGACGCCCTCCCAGTGGGGCTTTCGGTTGTCGACAGCCTTCAGCTTTGTTCCTTGCCAACCGCTCAACGGCAATGCACAGGCGTATTGTGCCTACTAAAGCGGCTCAACGATGCCGAGACGCGGTGAGCAGCTTCCATTGCATCGACTGACTCAGCTGTACAGAAGAATTGTTTTTAATGTTCGACTCAAGTGCCGGCGATGGGCGCATGCTTCAGACGTCGTACGCGCTCGTTCAGGTAGCGACTACCTCTGCTTGTCGAGGTGTTGGGCACTGGAACGAGATCGATGGCGGGGCTAGGCGAGTTCGGCAACAGGGGATGGTGTTTTTTACCGGTAGCGTCTAGCACGCACGAGGGTGACCTGTCAGCGCTGCGGTTAGGCAGCGCTACGAAGGCTGCAGATTGGGCGCGCGGAGCGAGACCGCCATGGAACAGGAATTTCCTACTCTTTTTTCTGGACACAAGCAAAGCTCATTTAAACCACTGCGATCCTGGACGATTTGTCCGTATGGAAAAGCGCGGCCACCTTATTCATGGCAGGCGACCGCCTATACGTGACGGGGCCTGAACTTATTTCGTGAGTTTCTTGCCACACATTGCAGACAACAGATACGGCCAGCCTGCGTCTCAGTTGTACGCCTTGAGGGAGCGCAGAAAACCTAAAAGTCAGGAGGTAAACCTATTCTTCAGAAACAATCGCTAGCATTGTTAGTTTTTATGTCACGCTCCACGCTCGTTTTTCCCAACAGAGTTCAGCTCTATTGGCTGAAAATCCGAACATGGATACGAGCACCAAATGTATGATATTCTCGTCGTTAAGGTGTTGAAGCCGATTGTCAGTGGTTCAAGCTCTGACTAGTCAGAAAAGCCTGTTCTGACTAGTCAGAGATTGTGTATTCAGGTAGCGCATAAAAAACGACGCGAGCAATTTTCTGCGTAAGAGGAAATCCTTAAAATAGAGTGAGGTAGCGGAGCGTAGTCTTGGAGCAGCCAATTTTTACATACACGAAAAGCGCTTGCCCACTTACTATATATATATATATATATATATATATATATGGTGGTGACAGACCTCCAATGAAGCAGCAACCAGCGTTTAGCACTATAAACGTCCGAGGTCACCGGAAACCCATGTGGTAATCAAGTGCTTCATTTGCCGTCGTATGGTAGGCACTTCACTTTTGCTACACGGAGGTGACGCATGTGCGCAAGCTGTGCTGGCAATAGCCATTCTATATCGTCTTATAAGAGAAACGAATCCGTATAGTTTTATCGGTCGTGGACGAAAGGGTCCGCACAGACGACGGACTTGGCTTATGTCAGCATTTGTCTCGTTCGTAAATGCCAACTTGTTCTTACGACATGAGTCCTAGATCGCACCAGAATGAGATAAGGCTTCTCGCGCACTCCGTAAGCAGACCTGACCCACATGGTGAAGACGCGTTTCTCGTAGTCACCTGTAACCCACGCAAACTCAAACCAACGGATCATACTCGTCTCGCTCCGGCTGAGAGTTTCTTTAGGTAGACGCCAATTTATCATATTTGCAGACTCCACTCACATCCATTCAGGTGAAATTCGAAACATCTGAATACTCCGGGGTTATTCCTGTTGATCGAGCTTGGAAAAATTCGGTGAAAACCGCGTATCTGCCGGTTCCTTCAACTTTCTGAGAGAAAAGACAGGAGGAAAATATCGTAGACCAGTTTCGAGTAGTTTGTTTGCGGTTCTCGATGTACATGCATACAGTACCACAGTTTTCGATCATTGCTTCGAAATTTAGGTCTAAACTGAAATCGTGCTAAATTGACACCGCGTGTAGTTGTGAGAAGATCGTAAAAACCTAAAGAAACATACTTATAATGGAATGTGTAAATAACAAGAACGTTGGAATTTGACAAAACCTGTTATCATCGATTGGGGCACATCCCGAAAAACTTCTTCGCTTTTGCTACACCAGTTTCCATGCAGGTGTTTCGGTTAGTACTGTCATGCACCTACCTTTTGCCTTGGCAACGAATGTCGCCATGGGCGGAGCGCGATTCAACCGCATCCCCTGCTATTTATTTATGCTAGGTTTGCCGTTGAAACGGTTGTAGTTGCCGCGTAGCTATTCTCATGTTATAAATTCTACCCAAAGCTCGTCGTGATGTTGGATAAATTTCACTTGACGTGGAGCCTATAATAGTACAGCCTAGAACGCGTGCAGTGAAACCAGCGTGACAGAGTTTGCTATATTCAATTCGGGAATGAAGTCAATTAGTGGCCGAACAAATGCACAGGTCGTGCAAACAAATGTGGACTTTCTCAACAAAGCATCGAAGGAAAAAGAGCATCTTTGTTTCGAGAAAGGAGTGCATCAGACAACATCAGAGGTCTGTTCCTAATTGGGTCTATTCCTGATTCTTTTAAAGGTTCCAGCCTCTAAACTCATTTCGTGAGGCGATTTCAAGGCGATCCATGTTGTACCAGTTCCTCTAACTCGAGGTGATGGCACAATATATATGATATCATTTTTCTGTTCTTTTTGTAGTAGTACTGGTTAGATATCGTAGAAGTGCAGTATAATGATTCACCGAAGTATTAGCGTCCTCATACGTACGTGAACGAACCACTTCACGTACGAAATTACGAAATTGAATATTATAACGAAATGCCAGTTCCGCTCAACTATGTTTCACTCCCGTAACACTCATTTTCTATGGATGCTCATTTCATGTGCTCTATATACACATCTGTTGTGTCGCCAGAAGCATGAGCGTTTCGAATTTCTATAAATTCACGTAGCGGGTTGCCGAGTATGCGACATCCCCGCCAACTAGGCGAGTACAAGCTCAGAACCTGCAGTTGGACAACGTTGTTAGAGAAGTTTGTTACTCGCATGGCGTGTTAGGTTTCAGTACGTCATAACACCGGTCTTCAGATACCACGTGGCCTTACCACCTGATGTGTGCTGAGCCTCTAGCTTGATTTTGTCGATCTTACATTGTAAGAGTTTAAAGTTATGTCATAAAGAGCCACACCCATCGCGCGAAATGTTGTTAAAATCAAACTGTTTTGAATTTCTGATGAAATGTTAAGACAAAGTGTGGTGTAGTTCTGTGTACAAGTGCAGATTACGGAGTATTCGCTCCTATAACTCCACAACGGGTAAACGAACACGGAAAAATTTCATAAAAGCGCAATCCTCACCAGCAAACGTCACAATGAAACCTGTCAAGACATATCATCATAAGCACCCTCCGTTTGCGCAACTTCTATCATCGCAAATCCACTCTGCTCTGTTTCGTGAGGACGCTCTTTAGAGTCTACAGATCAGACTAAACCTTACGAATTAATCTAATTGTGTTAAATCCCCACCCACTGAGCGGGCGCGACTTTACCAAATATGTCCTCCCCTGGTTTTAACACTACTCAAAGAACGATTAGTACTGTAGACGAATATATATATACATATATATATAGATATATGTATATATAGATATAGGCCTGACAATTTGGCTTTTTGTTTTTCGGCCAGCTCGGTGCTTTATCACACCGCCGTTGGAGCCAAATAGTCGCTATTTGTTCGAACGTCGATCTCGGTCCCCGCTACTCAATACCTCTCACGTTCGGTGCCGCTCTGGGGTGACGAACCCTCTAGGGCAGCGTTTCCGGGCACCCCATTACTCGCCAAGGCGAGACACCTTGACAGGCTCGCGAGTCCTAATTACCGAATGCCGGTGTAACCCATTCGTGGCATGGTAGAGGAGCTTGCACGGAGATTCGGGCAGTTTCGACAGAAGCCTGTTTAGGCCATTATACCGCATCACGTTGCGGCCAAGAGGTCCTGCCTTGACGCCCGTTCAGTGAAGCATTTCCACTCACTCGATTACGCGCGCATTAGGTTATCGGCTTGTGCGTGAGCGTTAGAGACTGTCGAATCCGGACTGGTCTACGAGGAACAGATATGGACAAAATATTTATTTATATATATGAGACGTCAAAATAGTCCATTAGCGTCCTCACCATTTGACCCTTGAAGCATCGCTGTCGGTCTACCGCTGTAGTGATATAACGGAACCCACGTGCCACATTGTTGTTGTGTCGATGTGCTTGTGTAGTCCACAGTGCACGAATCCAATGACGAAAGCTACATTGACAAATGCACGAGATGCATGTGCTATACTTTCGTGTCGTCACGTGATGAGTGGTCGTTTCATGCCCCTTGCATAGTTTGCCACCTGGTCAGCTCATCGGCACTTATGATATTGACTACTTTGGCCGCTTGCCATTAACAAAAACAACAACGCCATTCTGACTCATCTCACAGACCTTCCACGCGTTTTACAGTTGCAAACAACACCCACCATACAATAATTATTACTAAGTTATTGGCACAAAAATGTTCCATCTACTTTATCCGAACTAGATATCCGCCAAGATCCAGATTTCTCCGCTGGCATATACTCGACCCAAACAAGCTGGATATCCCGTTATCGTCGGTACTGGCGATCTGTTTCGACGACGCCCTTTTCGTGAGCTACAGGTCACGCCTATATGTGCTCCACATATTCACGCACTGCCGTTTCTCCGCCAGCAGGGGCACGATCGCGGCATCATCCGCCGTAAACAATGAACAATTCAAGTTCACAAATCGAGCGATTTCTCGCCGCTGTTCACCCGCCGGACGTCCCCAACGGTACCCCTCCAGACAACGCTTTATTCAGCGATGTGATAAACATTTACCCCAGCTCGCACAAAGGCCAAAGCAAAGAGGCTGCTGAAGGCGGCCGTGGCCTGCTTGTGCGGGTGCGTGCGTGCGGGGACCGGAGTGAGGTGGGAGGTTTATTAAATACGACCCATTTGTCGTGGTCGCGGTCAGGTCCCGACGTGGTCATTTGTGGTGGCCAGCCCGACTCCAACTGTGTTCTGGCCATACGCATGTATTGTAAACGGATAAGGCCTGCTCTATACAGACGCATGCTTGTGTTGGTGGAACCTAGGCGAAGCTGGGGGTTGGCGCAAATCGGCTGAAAAGCGCTGGCCTGGGAGCGGATGGGGACACTAGTTAGTCTTGAAGTGGTATATATTTATATATATATATATATATGATTATAGCCATCAGTATTACGAACAAAACATACGAGACACCCATTGGAGGGCGTACTGCTCGGTTATTGCTACGCTACTGTGCCACTATATCTCTACAATTACTCAGATGATAATGCCTAGCCGTGCTGGTTCGCATGTGCTTTCAAGTAGATATTGAGACGTGGCAAATTTCCGACTTTTTCAGCGATTTCTCTTTGTTCTGTTGATTAATGCTAGGTCGTTTCTGAAAACAACCCATCACGATTACGTAACCATGGGCGAATTACAGAGTAAGGCCACATGGTGTTAAACTAGTATTTCATCCTCTCCAGTTCACCCGCAAAACATGAAGGTGTAAAACTCTCTGGGTATTGCACAGTCAAGAGGCTCTGCCAAAGTCAAAAGGAGGGCGTCTCCGTTTGTTTGGTTCCACTTAGACCAGTCTTTCTGCTGAAGCATTCGCCCGCTTCCCCGCGGCCGTCTTTTCTGTCCTTAGGTAATTTAGTAGGGGAACGGCAGATCTGCTGTTCCCGTGTTATCCCTGTCTTAATGGCGCAAGTTAGCAGTTAGAGGGGAAGAAGTCTCCCGTTGCGAAGAACAAAAAAAAAGGGTAATGAAATCGCCTCTATCTAACTGCAAGATGCCACTCCGATACTAACGCAAGGCAATTTTGTCCTTCACTGACCGATGCTTGGTGTACCGGAATAGGTCCATCAGTTCTACGCTCACACACAGAATGTAGGCACATCCTTGGCGGCCTTGTTCTTCCCTCTGTTGTTGGCCAACTCGGCTAATGCAATGGTGACTATACAGTACTCGTCGGGCCGAGACTGCACCGAAGGGTCGAGTGTCTGTCGTGCGAATATCGCCACGATCTAAGCAAATCAACTCCACGCCACGTTCCGGCTCGAGCCTTCCTCCGACATAATAAACCCGTTTTTATCTCGTTTCTCCTACTCGACGAGGAAAACCTAGGCCAGGTCTGCCCCATTTCATCTTAGTCTGGACAGATGGGGGCAGCAGAGTCCGAAAACGGCCGGCAGATATCATCACGTGTCTTGGAAGCGATGCATGGAAGCCCAAAAATTTAATGAGAAGATGAAGGAGCTTTGAGGAAGAACGGGTAATTGAAAATCCTCGTAAGCACAATTTTTGCTTCTTATCACATTTGGCCGCTGTTTTCGGTCCTGCTCCTATCGCCGATCTCATTCTCAGTTTTTCACCCCTTGCACCTCTTGATCTTCCCTCTGGTGGCCTTCGGTTCTTGCGATGTCGTGTCACCATTCAAGGGATTTATCATTACGACCTGTCGGAGCTTAAGGCGCTCTAGAGGATCCAACACGAGTACTGGCAACATTGTGTGCTAAGCTAGGACGGTCCGGAATACCTTCTAGGTCGCCGGGTTTCGCCGGCTCAAGTGCACAAGGATGTCTAATGAGATGCGCGTCCCACCTAGTCTACGCATGGCACGCACGCCCTTTGGTTCAACTTTGGCAGACATGTGTCCAGAAGGCTTTCTTACACACCTGTCCATTGCCCTTCCGTAACTGTCTTTCAAAGCGGAAAAACGCCGCGTCCAGGCAGCGTTCCACGGTCGAACGTCGGTAAGCGGCATTACACGTGCAGGAAGAATGTCAGCAGCAATCCGGCATTTAAATAGTTCCCTTTTAGAGGTCTGCGTCCCTCTTACGATCCGGGTAGTCCGTTCGATACGAGCAGTCCTACGAGTGCGCGGAGTACCGCTACGACAAGACTCCCCTCAAGGACCTCTTCACTAAGACTTTTTAGGAGAAGAACTTTTTAGCTCTAATGATGGAGAGAAACTGACCAAGCGAGTGATGCAAATTGGTCCGAAAATAACCTCGAACTCAAGCCATGAATAAACCTTCCAGCCAGATCCTTCGGACGGACCGCCATGAAGTGGTGTCCGTGACGGGTACACTTAGGTATAGAAAAGAAAAAGTATATATTTGCTAGTGAACAATTATTCAGTATAGTCGCACTGAAATCCGTAAAATATTGACGCATACGTCAGACTAACACTCATTTATGTCTATGTTCTGCAATTTCGCATAGCTACGTGGTGTTGACTTCTCGTTAAAAAACAACATTTTCATACTTATGTAGTTATGCGATATGTTAGTATTGTGGCGCATCAAGGCCATATGATTCATGCATCGTACATTGTACGTATGTGATATTTTATTACCGCTAAAAAAATTCGTAAAAATACACATTGCCACATCGTTCCAAAGTAGGATGAACAACGCATTTCGACTTTGTCGTCGCTGTTTACAACATACATCGAGCCATCTCTATGTGTAATAATACTAAGGTGAAGGTCTTCCTAGTTGGACTGTACACCGACGGACATTATTCAACAGCATCGACCGTCTAGCGATGTTATTGTTGTACAACGGCCGTAGCCTATAGCAGGCACCCAGCCAACCTTAACGACGAACGGTCGTGCGATAAACGAGATTTAAACGAGGCTGGATACTTCATTTAGGATTCATAGCGTATCGTAGCCCCTATTTTTATAATAGCCTAGTCCTGATCCAATACCTGATCATATCTCAACACGTTCCAGCATTGGGAACGCTACGCTCCACACCTCGGGGAGTCGTCTCGTGCTCGATGATTCCCGATGTGTTGGAGCAATTCGACTTGCCAACATTTTATGGACGAGATGGCCACTTTCCGTACGCCACGCCGGCTGGCTAGATTAGTTGCGATTTACTTGTTCGGTGGTATTTCAAATGTTGCCGGGCCTTCCTGCGTCCACAACACCGTCCCCTGAATAGGATCGCTGTTTTCAAGCGTTTTTGAAATACTTTATTAGCCGTAAATATTGCGTGCACGAAACCGTCCCTAACGTAAGGATAGCTTCAATGGCGCAGATAATAACGTCGGTTACTCTACGTAGGGTAGCCTATCCACATGAACGGCGATTACCAATGGTAAAATGATTTCTAGGCCTTCGTCTAGAAATCGTCATCAAATTGCATCATCTGCCTTTACTATGCCTTCAAGATGTGACCTAGTTCCGATAGACTTAGCGCATGTGTTTTTATTCTATGAATTTCCATGAATTTTTTTTATCTGTTTATGCGTCTTCTCGCAGTTGTGCGACCCAGTCACGATATCAAGCAGATACGAACCGTGATCGTCACACAACATCTCAGTCACGTGTACGACAAACAATCGAGTGCCAGTGCAAAACCTGCTATCGGAGACACGGCGGGGAGCGACGCGGAGAAACTGCCAGACGAAAATCGTTAATCACTCGTTCGCGATTTGGCTCGTCGTCTCTCCTTCGTCTTCGTACTCGTTAAGACACTCCCGCTAAATATCGATCGCCTGACGTGATCCAACTGCAAACAGGCGTTCCGTCAGGCCCGACAGGCCGAAATGGAGATCTACGGACGCCGATGTGCCCGAAGCACTGCGGCATTGACGACGTGTCGTCGCACGGATTTCTCTGAGCAGCCTCGAGGGAGTATGACATGAATGTGGCGTGAGGTGGTTAAGAGCCAATCAGGTCGGAATAGTCACTTCGGACGTAACTTCGTGATGCGAATGGGTCACGAGCGCCTGAGCTGTTACTACGTGTCAAGTTTTAACGAAAAACCCAGTTTACCTTAGCCAGCCTGATAAAATCGCACGTTAACTAGGCAAAACTTTCATCGAATCGTGTTTTTCTACGTGGAGAACGAGAAAAACTAGTCATCTTCTACACTTGTCACAGTAATCACACCTTAACAGCGTAGCACTTCTTAGGTGCTTCCTGTATATCGGAGCACCTCATGTAAGCGATCGCGGCGATGTTTGCAACGGGGCTGCCGTTTACTAAGTCCCATCAGACTCGAAACAATTCACCGCCATACGACGAACTCCCGACGAACACGTGGTCAAAAACAGGCACCGCGTTGTCTCGTAAACAGCATTCACCAATAGGCCAAATGCCACTTCTACATCTCACAGAAAAACACTTCCGCATCTCGATAGACGTTTCTGCACGCCACCGCACTGATAGTATATCCCAAACTTTAGTAGGAGCAGAAGCCATTGCTTACACCTCTCTCGCTCTCTCTCTCTTTCTCGCTTTTTTCCTCTTTATGTCACGTTACAGGACCGTACTGGCCGAAGCCGTAACATAGACGGTTTTCGTTTTTTTTCGTAGCGCCACGTTCCACCTGTACGCAATAAACAAGTTCCCCCTCCCGTGGCGAATAGGTAAAAATTGTCTGGTTATTAGGCGGCTCTACATGATTACTTCCACGGACAACAGAAGACTAAAAAGTGCTGGTAGGCGAACTATTGCTGATTCGACATCAACAAGTGACGGCGAGAAGAACACCTTCAGAGAGGATTTTGCCCTATCGACTGGGAAACCACGTGACTAATCAGGGCACGAATTAGGCCGCCTCGGATTTCAGATCTTGTCCTCGCTCCGACGTTCAGCTTGCTCTGACAGCGGTTACGAATACTCACCGAGTAGCAGGGACCAAACCGGCAATACACGTCGGACGCACTTGTCGCTTGAAGCCGTTTCGGGCTAAGGTCGTAGAGAAGAGGGCGTGGGGACGTATATAGGGCATAAAAACATGGGAGGGAACGAAAACACATGTTTGTGCGCATCACGAGCCGCCGTTTTGGTGGTTAGCTTTTGAAACGGACGAGACCGACGGCCAGTTTCTGGGGGTCAACCAAAAACGAGCTGACGCTCATGTCGCCTCTGTGTCGCGATACTTCGAGATTCGTTATGGCTGAGGGCGTCGCTCGTAATTGTTACGTTTCCTTGTTCAGAGTAGATTCAGCAGTTTGCAGATAAATTGGAAAGCGGGTGAAGGGATTTTGCGGTTGTCAATCGGCCTCTTGTGATGACGTACTCGCTCCTGAGTTTTTGTTCGGTAAATGCAGGGCGCTGCTATCCTGTTTCGTGCTAATTATCCTAATTGTCGACCTCGAAATAAATCCGCTAGGGTGTACATACAAGTCTATGTATACTATAAGCCCCGTAGACCGTTTTCTAGACTTCTAGAATATATATATGCATATATATATAT
>MNPL01004830.1:0-13801 GCA_002081605.1 Tropilaelaps mercedesae
ATATATATATATATATATATATACAGATAGATATATATATATATACATATATATATATATATATATATACAGATAGATTCAAATTATTTTTCTCCTCGCGGTCGTTGCTGAATCTCGTATCGTTCTCAACATCAGCCCTTGTCTAAATTTCATCATCCGATAGATTAAACTACGGTAACAGTTACGCCACTTCGCATTGATAAACAATTGCACGATAAGACTATTGGAATCGATAGTGAATATTGATGCCAAGTAAGACATACATATAAGCACACTGTGATGATGTCGACGGGATAATAGGGTAGGTATTGTAACTACGAAAAGTGAATGAAATACCGACATATTGAAAACATGGTGTCTCCTCATTTGCATATACATGTATATATTTATTTATTATGGTCTTTTACATTATCGATAGATACATAAATAATTAATGTGACATCGAGTAAGATAGCAGAGAAGCAGTGCAGCTGTTTTTCATCGCCGTGGTCGCCATGATGTCCCTTGACGGCGTGTACACATTCTTAAATAATGAATGAAGATCTGTATTCTATGTGTGACACGTTTGAACTGTTCTTAATCTTTCTCGTATTCAATGTATTTCACTAGACCTGCGATCTGCTTTGCGAGCTCGGGGGTTGACGCGCATAGAACCCGCCGTTTCATAATGTCGATAGGGCCACCTGCGTGTCGTTGAGATTAGAAGTGTGTTAGTAAAAATATTGCATGCTCAGATATGCGCAATTCAGTAGCACCTATGTGATTTCACACTTCCAATTTAACGTGCTGGCGACTGTTTCAAGCAATTAGGTATCACTCTATAATTCTCGCACGTCTATACATTATCTGAAGTTCATTTTATACGACCCAAAAATGAGATGATAATAGCAGTCATGTAGATAAAAATAATTCGTATATGCGTGTTATGAGGGAACATCACTCAAAGCCTTATAGGTCGTTGATAAACAAACGGGCATTGCAGTTCGAGCGCCGGAAGTGTCAATAAACAGCTCGAACCGAAGACCAATGCCATGATGGCTAATCAGAACATAACCGAAAAATAGATACCAGATTTTAGAGTATCTTACCTAGATGTTCCATGCTGTGCTATTTTTCATACATGTGGCATGAATGATAATAATAATAATGGTTCATTATTATGCTGTCTTGTAAGCACAAAATGAGGTTAACAAAAGATCAGATAGAATCGGTAACGTAAGCTAGTAATCTAATATTAATTAATTATTTTCGTAGTGTTGCTAATAAAATACGATAAAATGCATTATTGCATTGCTATTACAATGTTGTTATATTTCGTCACCTGTACACCGAAGTAGATGAAAAAATAAAATAAAAGTGTGAAAGATGTCTACGATTAGCATAAACAATAGATACTAGATTTGGTTTCATTGGAAATATAGCAGTTAAGTATGTGATGTCGGGTCACTGTGAGACACCTTCTGGTAGAAATCATTCGCACGAAAACAGTGGTAGTTGTTCAGCAGGGATTTGCTGCAAGAAGCTATGGAGACGCTGTGAATTTCGACATGGACTATTATCGAACTATTATGTGCTCTAACTATAAACATCCTACGCATGTAATCAGCCGCCAACTTCTTTGCGACCTCTGCATTGTATCAGTCTTTAGCCCAGCATTTCGAACACTCACTTTCAGGCAGTTACTGACGTAATTTCTAATATAAATGTGCAGCGTTTATTGGGCATGCAAACCGATTGTGTTTTCTATATTGCAGTTAAATCGTTGTGACCTAACTGGATTGTGAGTGGTAAAATAAATAAAAAGCAGCGTATTCACGGGAGAAAGAAAGAGGGATGGCGAGACGGATAGGGGAGGAGATTTATATGTACAAATAGAAATAGAGTCGAGCTTGGTTGGTTGGCGCATTCGTATGCGCTTTGCGACAGAAGGAGACACGTAGGTGCACGGATTCGGTCCCCGCCGTTGCACATTTACGTTTATAAGGTCCGTCTTAGGCAGTAATGCAGAAAATGCTACTGTGGACGTTAAATGTTGGCTGACGGTCAGCCCTAAAAAAATAGAGAAGAGATATATATATTGGCAGCTTCATATTTTCTTTTGTTGTCGTTCGAAGCAGCTAATTCAAGGAGTAGTAAACTAAATGTTCGCAGTGAAGGTGTATGTGGGCAGCCATAATATAGCACTCGTATCTTCCTTGGCAAAGACCATTTCTTCAACTCAACTATCTTTAGGCTCATTAATGCATTACTGAATGTTTCTCCTGTTTTTAAATACTTTCATTGTTATCTGTTGCGCCCTTTCACCTAAGAATCTTAAATGCTAATTTGGCAAGAGAAAAGGGACAGTCAACAAACACATTCAGGAAGTTGATTTTGTGCACTTCATGATACTATAACATATCATCTAAAACTGTCTATTTATTTTTGCAGTGTGCGTATCAAATATAAAGCGAACTAATTTCTAGTTAAGAGGAAAATACACATTCATACACGGTTATTAGTCACGCATAAGTACACGATCTTTACTAGTATCAGAATTTTCGCCGACGTACCAATATGACTGAGCCATTAGACCTCTAGGGTAACGTTTCGGACGAAGAAAAAACAAACAATCGCTACAATAAAAAATACTTTTAACGAGTTGGGGTGTTCCGTGGAAATAAGTGAACCCACGGAGTAGGCTTGCCTCTTTAAGAACTTGAAAGTACTACATTATGCAATGTGCTCATGATTGGTACCGTGACTATAATTTACTAATAAGGCACTTATGATATATATATATATATATAATAGCTAATTTTTTTGTCAATTCGTTTTCATCCATTTGTACATTTTGAAAGCATAGTGGAAATCGACCAAACAATAGTTGATTTCTCCGAGATATCAGCTAACATCATGCGTTTATGTCTACCTTTAGGACAAGTTAGCAAGGTTTCAGAGCTACTCTAGGACAGACTGCAATCACTAAATAGTATATGTCGATATGTTTAAAGGCCTAACATCAGAAACCAGTTGTAAAGTGTTTGCGAATTGATTTACAAAAAATTCACTCAAACCTACCATATGCATTGATAATAATCCAAAAAGTTTTTTTGACGAATTGTCCCTTTTAAACAGACATGCACGATCGTGGTTTAAGTTTTACTATTTTTGTAATAAAAAGTGAGCTAAAACTTAGATCGGATATATACAGATTTTATTTATTAATTTGCGTTCGTTAGAAATTTCTGAGAAGATAGATACGGTACCTCAATTTATGATCACTGACTGTTCGTGGAAAAATGAGATACGATTTCATTAATGAATATTAAATCTGTTTTGTTAATAGTCTTAGGTTAGATCGTGTGCCCTTTGCTTTTCAAAACACTGCTAGTGTTTTTTTTGTTAAATAGCAACAATCTGGAGCCTATCAAACATATCCCGATCGCACGAGATTCGCTTCCGGGGAATTCTTCTCATAACAGCGTTTATCTCTGCAGCTGTGGAAAAATACCTTGCTTGACCCACATTTGCCGTATCTCTTCAATACCTTTGAGTAGGTGACTACCACATGCGGCTGAGAGAAAGCTTGAAAACTAACGCCGCATCTTCGTAGTCATCGACGTAATTAAAACATGATATTACCATCACTAAAATTATCTTAATGACTCTGAGTATTCTTACCAATGGCAAAAACTTTGCTATCGCTAAGATCATCAGTGTCATCATAACTTGAAGTTGCTGCTTCCAATTTCCTTCTACGGCTCAGCTTCTTATTTGTAATAAAGTCAAAGTAAGTTAGGAAAAAAACGCCACCAGCAAAATCCAGCCACAACTACAAAGTTGCTCGCACTCACCGTTCATATCTAAAACGACGCCTCCGGCTTCCTCGACGATCAGTTTTGCAGCTGCCATATCCCAGCAGTGTAACCCAAATTCCTGGTAAGCATCTGCGCTGCCAGCGGCAACCATAACCATGTTCATGCATGCGGATCCCAATGAGCGAATACCATGCGCCCGTGCCAGTAAAGTCTGCAAAAGTAACCAGTTACACACAATAACCACATGTACAAGGACAACGAAGCATCTACAGTATATCGTTTTAATAAAATACAAGACAAACGAAAGAAGTAGTTCCACGTGCTTCGGTGTCGTGCATCGACCATTCGAAACTACAATAATTAATGGTCATTCCGAGTCAATTACAACAACAAGGGATATGTTCGACATTTTATATGTTGGGTATAACGGGGATTTTAATAATAAAGAATTCTGTTTCATTATTAATGTAAATATTTATAAACTGCTTTAAACTTCTCGATATAGCCATACAGTCGATACAGTCCTGTCTCCTATAACCTGTTTTTTAGGCTGACCATCAGCCAACATTTAACGTCCACGGCGGCGCTTTTAGCATTACTTTGAAGACGGACCCTATATAAATGTAAATGTGCAACGGCGGGGATCGAGCCCGCGCACCTACGTGTCTCCTCCGGTCGCGAGGCGCACACGAATGCACCAAGCCACCGAGCTCGACGTCTTCCATAACCTGCAGCATGTTTTTTAAAGCAGGTTGTTAAAAAATGGAAACACTGCTCTGCCATCCAAATTCAAGAATTGCACCGTAGACACAACAAATTTGAAAGCCGGTTCCACAAAACCAATGTGGGCTTGTAACTCACAGTCAGTCACTTTGACCGAGGAAGCCACAGGCATGAAACGATAAGCTGTATAGTAAGGTATACGCCACACAAAGCACTAAAATCAAGGCTTTCTGAAACCCCAACAAAACCGTTTTGTGAGACCTTAGCTAAATCTTGTAAACATGTTACTCAAATCACAGCTAGACTTTCCCCCAATAAACAGCATAGGGATCTATTTAATTAGTCTTCATGAATATTTCAATAAGAAATTAATTAAAAAATTCGATATAAACAGCAAGTTTCAATCACGGTTTTAAAGTCGTAGCATACGCATGCTGTTGATTAAGATACAATATATTTATATAATATGTTTCCAAAGAAACATTACTGCTTAATAATAAATAGCAATGACTCATAATATTAAGCGCCTGAGTGCGACTCTCTTCTGATTGAATTATAGTTTAAGCCATTTATATCTTCATTTCCTACTTATTGAGACTTTCAATCTTGTTAAATACATCAGTTTGCCTTCCTTCTTCCTTCAATCGACGATTTTCACTGAAAAAAGTGCTCAGTAACAAACAGTTACATAGTTCATGCATAATCCTCACAGATATAAACATGTGAGTATTTCCCATGTGTAACTGCTTACTTTGGACAATCGTGCTATGATCGATGTCTAGGCGAAAAAAGGCGTTTTAAAAAAATTCTTACAGAAATCTAAAAATGATAAGCAAAAAATATTGCCTGAAGAATATCGTCTTTTGAGCAATTCTACTCCCTTCCGACTTTGCAGACACATTTACAACAACGGCGATCTAATGCTGTGGCGTTCAGGCCAAACTTTTGTGCTAGGTTTTCGGCCAACAAACGAAATTCAATGGTATTCGATAGGACTGACGTCTGCTGATAAGCTTCAAAGCAGCACCTAATGAGCCATAGTTGACCGACAACGTTTATTTCTTTAGGCGCCTTATTTTTAAGCTAGCAAACCAAATTGTTGTTTCAACGATGTAGCGTATTCACAGCTTCCACGAGGTCTTGACTAACAGCAACCATCTTTTTCGACATATTTGAAATACTGTAGATATTCATTCCTCGCACATTGCTTGTATGACGAAATAAAAACCTGCGCGCAACGACAAAAAGAAACTATGATTTGAATAGCTTAGCTTCATTTACACAGATAACATTGCATACATGAAATCCTTGCTACAATATTTCTTAGTAGATATATGGCTAACAAGTAAGCACATTAACATAGGCGTAGTATCCGTGAAGAAGGGCTTCGTTCAGAGTGGATTTAAAGTTATCGCAACCTCCATTTGTTTGGGGTTATCCTGTTTGTTATTGAATTGTTGTTGAAGCAACGTTTACTCGTTAGTTCTTAACTCAATATTGAAAATTGAATAGCCTGTAAAAGGGCTGCAGTTGTCAGGGATGTTCTTTCGAATCGCTGTCATAAAGGGCAGTTGCTGCAATCCGCCGTGATAGAAGTAAAGCTCACGAGTGATAAAAAAATAGCCTTGACGCCTTAGATATTTTATTTTTCGAATACGACTAAGTATTCCTTCTTGCTAGTCCCTTTATTAGCAACAAAAAGAATCTTAAGATGAGAAAGACTACAACCGCGACAATCTGTTCGGTTTATCTCCATCTCTGAGCCGTTACTGTAACTGGGGCACAATTTATTCATTTTAATTAACGAATGTATTCATACTTCTCTAAGAATTGCTGACAACATTTGGTGTTGGAAGCAGTGGGTAGCACAATTACTTCGTCTAAACGTAATGAGTAGATTGTACGATGCCTTCCAAAAATTTTATCTATTCGATGAAGTTGGAGGGACTGAAACATTGCCTAAGTTATTTTTATTACTTAACAGAAAATGTTATAGAAGACAACGTCACGGTAACAACAGAAAAATGAATATAGCATAGATTTCTTACATATGTGACAGAAACACATGTGTCGTATACAACTTCATCGAATAAAATATAAAAATTGGTCTTTAACGATGCCTACAACTTATTGAAACAAACACAGTCATGATCTGGCAAGATTTTAACGTTAATTAATTAATAATTTAACATTTAGGAAATATTTTAACGTTAATAAGTAATTGGACAATATATTGTTATGATAAAGAGCCGCCCTCAGCTAGTTTTAAACAAATTCTATATACATATATATATTTAAGCCACCTGAATGCAGTTTTATCGTACCCACATTTCTCTAAAATTATACATTTCAATATTACTTAGACCATACATCATTGTAATTTTGTCATACACACAGAAAATGCTTGGGGAGAGCAAAAAAGCATTAAAAGAAATTTCAATTCAAATACTGTTTTTGGTTCAACATAAAAGCTAAATACACCTTTCCTTCACGCTCAGAAATTGAGCCTATCGATTCAGAAGCTGAAAGCGTTCGCCTGAACTGGCAAATGTACAGTTGCAAATTGGCGAAAACATATAATGCTTTTTGCCTTTATTTAACACCGGCCAAGTAACGAGTCATTCGATATTTTCAAACGAACCGTATTTTCACCGATGTATCGACTTGAGCGACAGCTGCAAATGTGAATAGATCTGTAAAAATGTAATAAATCTATCTCTGGATGTTGACGCGATATCAAACAGGGGCCGACACCAATACACGGAGCAGTTCCCGTCTTGCAAACGCCGGCAGCGAACAGATCGACAGAGTATCGAAGCTCGCTGCTGCGTCAAGCTTTGCCGAGAACAAGCGCTCTTCACCCGTCGCGATCATAATAATATAATAATAATAATAATAAACACGGCTACGTTAACAGCTGCGATGATGCTCTGATGCCCTAGTGCTTGTAATAAAGCGTAGCCATTCGACAAACGGTCCGAAAATTTACCGGAAATACTTCTGGAAGCGCATCGCTTTCAGATTCCTTTTTCTAGATAAAATGCGCGCGTACAACGCTCGTTCTTGATAGCAACCACAAAAGTAACAGCAATGTTGCCGCCTTTTTCATCTCCAACCGTGTACGCATAGCGGCAACATCCAGACTAAGAACAATTGGGCCCAAGTATGACGTAGTAATCGTCTATGACGCAGGTAGGTCTAGTTTACACTCAGGCCGTGTTTAAGTTCGTAAAAAAGCCTACACAATTTTAACAAAAAGAAAAGCACTTGTTTTTACGACATGACACCAGCAATGTCCTTTTATCTACCCTTAACCTTATTAGGTTAACCTTATTAGGATTTTCCTCACGGATGTTGTTTATTTACGCCTTTACTGAAATGAGGACCTCAGAAAAACACAGATGTCTATTACCTTGAGGCAGGTAGTGGCATCTTTTTATATATGATAGTATATTAAAGCGACAGGAATTTATAGCATGCAGTTCAAGATTATGTCCACATACTTAATTCTAAAGTCAAAGTCATTCTCAGTCTTAAAGTCAAAATAACCGGCACCTTCCGTAACTTTACTGCGTGCTCCGGTGCAACGGCTATTGCGGATTTTTCAAAATAACTCGCAATTTCTCAACTAATCGACTTTATCGAACTGATATACCTATTTAATTCTATAAAACAAAATTCAGATATTCGCGTGACATCTCCCGTCATTTGTTTCACATGTTTCATATATGGGAACTCGTTAAAGCAGTAGTCGAACATGCAATAATAATAGAGTTGCCACCCAATGAAGTCAACAGGAAGTCGGCGTCAACACAGTATATTTTTCTAAACAAAATCGTTGCTTAGTAAAGTTGAGAGCCGTTAGAGTGACTGACAGATTTTTCTACACTTGGACGTATCTAAAAGGATAAACGGAATTCGTATCGCCGGCAGACTCGTCTGTTGAGTGCAAGGGGTGCAAGGAGTGACGGATCCTCTGTTCTCACGTCCGTCCAATTTTCCGCTCGTCGCAATGACAACTCTCTTGATTGAAAAGCCGGAATCATTCTCTACAGCGACGTCCAATGCACGATTCGGACTCTTAAATAGGGCCGGTCGATTTATCTATTACCATCCAAGCTATGATTCCAACATTGCGGCTAGCAAAAAATAGCGCTATCATCAAAACGAAGCAATAAAAATTGGCATTAGCACTTTCGCTAATAAAATGGCGACTCGCTTCCACTTTGATGTGCAATTCGAAATATTCTGCCGAAATTCCGTGGCGTTTACAACCTTGGCAACAACAGCATAGTTCTACTTAGATACATAAATTGGTGTCGTGCTATTAGCGAAACTTCAAAGATTGCCAAGCATATGTAGTTTGGGCCTATACGCTTAAATCGCTGTGAATAAGTCAACATTGGGCACCCTCTCGTATTCACCAAGAATATAACCACCTTTCAATTAAAGTGTTTCTATTATTTCTAATTACTAATATTTTTTGTTCATTTAAAATCTTTACCTTCTTTTATTGAGGTCTATCCAACGCGTGAGCCTTCTTACATCTGAAGAAGGTATGACCAGATTAGAGATATTAACGTAAATTTCAAACCTGTTTTTGCTAGGTGTTTAAAGTCATTCCTACTCTAGAAGGTTTGATTGGCAGCGCAAGACAAAACCTTTAACCTCCCTAGTTTCCTAATCTATGTCAATGAAAGAATACACTCAATTACCCTGTCAGTTCTTTGGAGTCATTTGGCATTCGCAATAAAACAGTTTAATAAATTATATCAGCATATTTCTCTTAATATATGACGGATAAACCTATTATTATTCTTCAACAAGAAATAATTTGATATTTATTATTATTATTACGCAAAAACCCAAATGAAAACATTGTTCCAAACAGCACCGGCATAAGGTCGGTAACAATAGTGAACATGATAGTGGAAGTGGTATTTAGGTATGCAGATTTGCTGATAATTATAGTTACCTTCCTGATGGTTACTTTTTATTAAAGTCGAAGTTTTGTTTAAAAATATCGGATTTAAAACAAAAATTTTTTGAAAGTGTCACTTGATAGCAGAAAGGGAAGTTAGTTGGATCAGACAATCCCCAAACATACACGTACGTCACTTTGTATTTTATTATCTGTTTATACGCAATATTTACCCGGTCAACAAAAACACGCGGCAGTACATGGACTCAGTCCAAAATTTTGGAACGAAGAGGCTAGTTATTTTCCGCTGTATGTAATGTAATAATCTGCCTATATGTAATGGCAGCGACAGCATGATTTTTTTATCTCAAAATTCTTGGACATCTGATCATTACAGAAACCGGACTCTTGACCGGATTTCCAGCAGGTGCCCTTTGAAGCCCCAAGATATCATAGATGTTTGTCTATAGGTCTACGATACCCAACGCTAGAGCAAGTAGCAATAAAACGCTTCGTTTACGCGTAATGGTTGCAGTTATCACACTTATGATGAAATTAATGGCGTCATGATTAGTAGGATTATAGTGCAGAACACCAAGAATTAATTAGTCCCAAAAATGTCTATCCAAGGTTTACCAACATCCAAACATAATGTATTTTCCGTTACTAGCTTTGTAAATAATAGCAACAAAATAGATTGACCGCATAAAGATTTATGATGTGTGCTCGACCATAAGGCCATATGCGCCATTAAATCAAAAAGGCTGGAATTCAAATGGATAAGGATATTCCAGTCACGTAAACCTCTGAAATACAGAAAATGATGCTACCTGACAACGCATAAAACTTTTAATTTCGAGAAAATTTGATAGAAGTATGTATCTATCATATTAACAAGCGATGCTGACATCAGTTAGTACTAAACTTCTGAGTGGAAAAATGGTTCTTTGAACCATATAAAGCATTTGGCAGCGATGAATAGAAAAAGCAATCGTATTTCTGTATGTATTAAAATCGTGCCGAGTATTGTTTACCACATCCAGTATGAACTAAGAAGTTAGGCGCTGGTAATCGATTCATCGTGCTGTTCAATGGCGTGCAATAAGCGTAATCATGTTGTTTACTCCCTACTAATAATTCTGAACAAAATACAAGGAATATTGACGCAAAGTGGGCCAGGTAAAACAAATAAGGTGGTAGGACAAAGGCAGCAGTGATAATACGGTTTAAAGAAATGTTCGTGGGGAGACCAAGAGGATAGACATGATAATTAGATATATGCGTCGAAAAGCACTTGCTAGACCTTAATTAACCAAAAGCGGAGCTCTATCTGGCCGGAAAAATTAAAATGACATAAAGAGACCAAAATTAGCAATGACAATACAGCATATCGCATAAACAAAAAAAGCCGGGGAACAAGGTGACGCTCAAAATTGCTTGCCACATCACATCATGTAAGCTGACTGGAGGCGAGGCTTAAATGATATACATTTACGGCGCATCGACATTGTTGACGACGGTGCAGTATCTATATTGTGGGTTTGGGTATATTTGTGAAGGCGAAAAATCAGAAGAACACAAATTCAAGTTAAATAGGTAAGTAAGCGATTTCGGCTGCAGATAATTCAAACAGTTTTAACTCAGACCAAATGGTACAGTAAAACGTTCTCCACCTACTTAGGGCAAAAATGATTAGTATTCAACTATTTAAAAAACACCGCTGCACCGCTGCTATAGTTACAAAACTAATTATATGGATGATGTGAAATGCTAAACAGCCCATATTAGTAAACTACAAGAAATACTCTCCGAATATGAGTGGGCTACCGTAGAGTGGCCTAAACAACAAAAAACAAGTCAATCGCAGATATGCAAATATTTTGAACGCCATCAGCAAGTAGACATATTAAAGTTTATCATGCCGTGTTGCAATTGAAGCATTCATTAATTTATAAGAAATCAAAAGAATTAGTTGGAGCTGGTGTAAATACGCTTCTATTGCTTGCCATTGGGAACCCATACTTGATAGATGCAATAACAAATTCCTAACACCCGTTGGAATGGCCATATTCAATTATCGCAAAAGTTTATGTAACCAGTATCAGTAATGACTGCCGTATGTTGCAAAATATATTGCCCAGCTTGATGTCATCCTACCTAATGGCTGCTAGATTATACAAACATGTTTGTATAAACTGGGACGCTCAGTCGAGTCACGTTTACAGAAGTGATAACGCTGAATACATCGCTAAACTTTATTTTTCAAAAGGAAATATTCTTCAGCCAGAAAGATGCTGACTTTGATCCGTTTGTAGACAGAACTATGTCGTCTACAAGCGGATCGCTGACGGATATGTTTTTCTCTTATAGGGCCCAACATTCCGAATGAAGTCAGTCGCGTCAAAATTTCTCCCGGAATCCTAAATTTTTTGCTATCCTGATGCGCTTTGATTGCATAGTTTTTGTTTGTCGACCAAACTGACCGTTTTGCCACGGACCGAATACCAGAGATGTACGAATATATGTGCAAATGTATTTGCTTGTTGGAACGTTCGTAGGCTTCCAAGGGTTTTTTCAGTCATCTAGTGTATGTGGTAGCGCGTATTCTTTTGAAGCTGCAGTGACCGTATTAGACAGATGCGATACTAAACATACAAGCGCTAGTATTTGAATATACAGCAATAATTTTATACAGAATCCTCCAAATTAACGAGGCGGTATACTTTTATAATAGTTTAGAAAAACCTCTCTACAGCAAAAATAAGGCTGACGAAGGCTACGTTTTAAGCTTCATCTAGCTAGATATAATTTTCTATCAAAACACGTCTATGAACCACTTGGATGGAGGTAATTTCACGTTTATAGAATCTCGTTCACTCTAGCCCAAGTTGCAAGTGTGACCGAATGAAATCTTTCAAGCATACCCCCTAGGTTGTTACGAAGTACCAACATGTGAAGGTCAAACGCGGTTAGATGTGTTGGGTCGCTTTGACTGAACTTCAGATGAATACAAAAGTGCTCTAAATAACTCGTCAGGCGCTACCTCTTCGCTCGTAAATTTATCAGCAGTGCTGGCGCGCAATTACGCGTACTATACTTTGACAACTTAGAATTTCATATGGATACTCAGGAATACAACAAAAGGCCCACAGACCATGGACAAACAAGAAGAACGACTATTTCGCCATATTTATTGCATTGTTATCCCTGTACCATTGTTCTCAGCCTTTAGACTATTCTTATAGTTGAAGATGTTAAGCATCTGTTATGCGAAAGCTCCATCGTGCCGTTTTCAGCTATTCATGAAGATGTCATTTTTCGTATATGCCGTACTTAACATTAAAAACTTAAACTAATTCATATAAAACTATAACTTGTTTTTGAATTAATTTAGATGTTTCTGAGATCCAGGTTTTTGCCTAAATATTTAAACTAATTCATATAAAACTATAACTTGTTTTTGAATTAATTTAGATGTTTCTGAGATCCAGGTTTTGGCCTAAATATATAAAGTACATGCAAATGAACGCACGAAAAAACCACAGCCATGCTTATAGCCGCTAAGACGACAACAGCTTTCAGCTCTGTTGCTGCTGACGTTCGGTCTATTGAATGTTGCTATATCTTGAAGCCAGTTTTCATTTTGGGTGTTACGAGTGTCATATTTTTCTCTCGCGTTCAAGCTTCAAGGTTTTTCTGTTTTCGAATTTGCCAACGATTAGAAACATTCGCCACACACATTCACAGGCAACCAGTCAGCGCACGAGCCACAGAAAATGGTAGCTATTTAACAACCGCATTGATCAGGTGCAAAATGTCACCCTATAGTGGTCTCATTCAAACACGTCTGTAAATTCTTTTGGTCTTTAGCCGATCGGCACGGTAAACCGACGCCGAAGCTTAAGAATGGCCTTTCTCGTTTGTTTAACCCCCTGTGCAAACAATGGTATTGCTTCTCGATTGTAGTGTGCATTGCTTTTACCAATATTACTTAAGAAAAAATGACTAAAGGATATTGTCCCTATAAAATAAAGAAAGAATGGACAGAAGGTGCATGGTGCAGTTGGTTCTAGAAAGGTAAAGGCAATAAGAGATTAAGGAAAGAATGTTATAACACAGCAAACAGCTCATAAGCGACCCAATCATAAAATCTACCTTCATGTTTTTGAAAACGAGATCCACTCGTTCTTCTTCGCGTCCACTACCGGCCTCGCACATAACAATTGCCTGCTCCAAGTTCGTGCAAGTAGACACCTGGAATAAAAATAATTTATTTTTCGCCATATTTTTTATTTTGTTTTCGCTACGCACTCATACACCGAGTAAAAGAAAAGAAGGTCTAACCGTAGAAACAGTC